>JASDQU010240703.1:50421-61002 GCA_032191745.1 Picea mariana
ATATATATATATATATATATATATATTGTAATATATGTAGATATGAATAAATTGTGTGTGGGAAGCAAAGAGGAATCAAATATTTTGCATTCTCCCAGTGAATCACCATTTGTTGAGCACTCAACACACCCTAAAAAAATCTATGAACATTTTATTTTTTGGGTACCACTCAATCTTCTTCGTCGACTGTCTGCATGAATCGGTGACCCATATTTTTCCTGACTCACTTGAGAAGTTCGACATCGTTGAGAGATAAAGGTGGTGAAAATCGTTTGGAAAGTCAAAGTAGCCGAGTACCGAACTTCATAGGCGTCGACCGATGAAAGCGTTCCTTTCCCACGAACAACCTCAGGAAGGATTTTGCCGAAGGCCAATCCATTCAGTTTCGGCAGAAACAATGCAATAATGAACACTATGTAGAGGTAAGGAGTAAACAACCGATCCCCGATCCCTACGCCAGAGTGATGTGACGCGACAAGAGGTTTTATCTCCTTATGTGTCAGACACGCCACATTCAAAGCTGGTAGTTAATTCGTAGATCATGCATTAGTTACAAATTCGTGCACGAATCAAAAGGATCCATTAAACCCATCGATACAATGTATCTTCTCCTGTGCCTCCACCGTCAACTAGTTAAGGTTTATTTGCATAAATTCGAGGGTAATTTATCTTGAATTTACATTTATTACTTGTATTAACTGATCGATATGACTGATAGTATCTCTCTAGTTATATCCTATTTGAGTCATTGTGCATTCTCTCCCAAGCCAGTGTCCGTCATTAAGAGAATCACCAAGGATCCCTTTGTCCAGCCCCCAGCTTTCGGAGATATGGAGGCAAGCATTGGAGCCAAGATGGCATTTCCTCACTGGGAAGAAGTTCTCAAGAAAATCAAGAAAGAAGAACCCCTCGAATATACCCCGCATAGCGATCCTGAAACAAGGAAACTCGACGACGAAGTCTTCCCCAACATTTGCAAAGCTTATTTGCACATGCTGGCAAGATGGTCTCCCATCTTTCCTTGCATTGAGCTCCTGAAGTGGATTATTGACCACACTGACGCCCAAAAATGTATGATCAATGGTGATAACAACGAATGCGTCAGATATTTCCTGCCATCAGAGGTTCAAAGTTACTATAAGCTCAAAGATTCCTAGCTAAAGCTGAGCACTGATTTTGTCTTGAGTTTCTATGCATCACACAATACCAACAAAATCATGTCGTCTTGGTGGAGAGAAGACAAAAAATTCACAAACTGGACTGCTGGCTGGTATCCAACAACCAATAACAGGGAACCATACATATATCTCATGGCTCTACTCTGCAGGTTACATGGGGAGAAAGACTGCTCCCGATTTTCAGAGTCTTGTATGCCTCTCACTTTTATAATCGCCATTTCAGGCACAGGCTTCAATTGGGGTGYCATCATCTCCAAGAAGTTGAGCACCTGTATAAAATAGGCTTAGGTGGAAAAGGAGGGAGATACCCCCGCTTTCTACATGGCCTCGTATCTACTAGACGTCATCTGCACCAGGAACGCTTTCGTTGGGATGAATCTAAATTGGCACTCTTAGGAGCTCGCAGTCCATGTATACTTCAACATCCTATGGGAAAACAGGTACAAGAAATCCTATGCTGTTATCTGTGATCAGTTTATTGCACGCACATACTTCTTTCTCTTCAGGAAAGAATGCCCTAGATTGTCAGATGAAGCAAAGAAGGTTATAACCAAAATTGGCCACTGGTATTTAGACGAATGAGAAACCTACATCAGGGTTTTCGGCACCACAGGGGCACCACACTTATTACCCATTTATATTCCCGACCGGATAGTGTTAGGAGAAATTTTCTATCAAACCATCTTACAAGGATACAATGCAACTTTAGTGAAAGACAATAAGCGAGCTTTCATATCGTATGGGTTTCATATCGGATTCTGCATAGTCAAAGATACCGTGCATGATAAACAACTTGGGCTACGTCAATTGGAGTTTTGGTTCCAAACTGGCCGATTTCGCAAACATGATCCCAAGGGATTGGTTCTACAACATGCGTCGTAGGTATCATCCTTTTGACCCTATGCCCATGACCAGTTTAAGGATGAAATATTTACTGAGAATGCTCAAGACTAGAATATGGTGGCATCCAAGAAAGTTGATCCTCGAGGAACAATGTTTAGAGCTATGAGCCACGAAGAACAGACAACATTTCTGGAACAGGTAGTTCAAGAAATTAGCCGACACCCGGGAGGAGTAGTTGCATATGAATTGGATGAAGAAATAAGTGATCTCAAAGAAGACATTGAAGCTGTGGGAACTCACCAGGAATCCCCGGTACAAATCAGGGATCTCTCGGAAGATCAAGCTGCATGAGAAAGGGGTACGTTGTTACTTCAACAAAACGATTTGTTGATGAAACAGATGCGGGATGACCTGTATCTTTTCATAGGACCTACAGTTTCAAGTACTGTTCAAAGTATCCCGACGAAGTCAAATGATCCCGGGTCCACAGTCCCCGACAATGCCCATGGGTTAGGGAATCCTGAACTTGCAACATCCTCAATCGATCCTTCAGAAGAAGGGACAACTCAACCAAAGACAGGTCAGGTATCGATAGAGACGCAAACGCCCAATCCCTTGAGCACTCTTATACATATTTACAGCGACGACGAGAGTCCAGAACCTGCTCACGGCACCCCGGTGCGAGTTCAAGGGGAAAAAGGTCCCGAGAAAACCACTTCCCCTGAGCCCGAGGTTCAAGACAAGCAGGCCTTATAAATGGAAATAGGGTCTGAAGGTGGCCTCGACACAAGAGAGTCTGAAAGACATGAAGAAAAAGCAAGACCGAGTGGAAAAACTCCACAAAAGAAAATCGACATTTCTACAGCCGATGAGCAAGTAGGCAATGAGTATCTACCTGATGCCTCCATTACTCCCAATATTCATGTCCCAGACRAATGACAAGTAGAGGCTGGATCCACAAAACAAAGCGAAGAAATTTGAGAACCCACTCCTGAGAAAATATACACCGTGAGTATCTTGAGAAACAACCTCTCATGGGGAGATCAACATATACTAGAACTGGTAGGCAAAGTATCAGACATCTATGTGGTCTCCTACGATCAAAAAGAGGAAGGCCATTGTTTAAAGGACCGCGAAGAGGTGAAGGATCACTTTGGATTAATCCATCATGGTTACCACAGAAGAGAAATTAATTAGCACTGCAGATGCTCGTATGTCCGAACTGATCAGTGTAGGAGAAGCCCTCTCAGATGCCGCTCAGGACAGAGCCAAGAGAGATGAAAAGGAACTAGTCGACACCCGGAAGGAGCTTGAAAACTTGCACTATCTTGTCAAATAATATAAGGGAGCTACACAGACCATCGTGTATCTGAAGGAAGAGTTCAATGGAGTTTATAATGAGTTCAAGAAGGAAAGGCACCTGTTAACCTATAACATAGTCGAGTTCTAGGAGGATACTCTCATGGCACTTGTGACATGCAAAGAGATGGAAAGGTGGCACAAAAAGGCACAACAAGCGGTAGAGAGACTAGAATACATTGAGGAGGTTCAGCAGGGTCGAGAAAAGGAAAATCATGGCATTCAGTTGGTTAGAAAAAGTAGTCTCAACCACATGAAGAAATCCGTCGAATACTCGTAGAAGATGACCCAAGACCCACACCGAGAAATCTAAAAGCAATGGACCAAGTGCCAGAAACACTGGGGTAAAATTAATAAAGTAATGAAAGATGTCAGTCTCCCTGAATTCGGCACCCCCGATGAATTCACTAAATTCAAGACACACTCCATACAAGACTCACTTTGTACTGAAGAGTGCACAAAGGTCACCGATGCAAATCCAAGGCAAGTGAAACAATTCGCAGGACACCCGATCAGAGCTCGAGCCATGCTGCAATAGCTGAACTCCAGTTTGGTAAAGTACCAAACGCATGCATTGGATATTAGAGGAGTATATGCTACCCCTATGGAACAACACAGGTTCCCATGGGCTTAAACCTAAGAAGATTTTTTTATTAACTGGTCTAAATATAAAAGAAGCCACCCTTTTCAAGAGACATCTCAGGTGGACTGTTGAAAGAAACTATTGGATGATCATGCCACATGGCAAATTTTGTTTAGCTCAAACTGTATTTAGCCATTAATTTTGGTTGAATTTTAGATTATAAATAGAGACATCGACCGATTAGTCAAGGGTCGATGGTTGTTGTAAGAACTATTTCTTTTTGGTTTGTTGATAATTATTTTGAGATTGCTATGAATTTAGATGTCCTTCTAGACCAAAGACAAGCTATTTTCATCAGATGTATGTGATTAGAGTTGGAGAAGAATTACTTCCTATCATGTTCCAAGAATGATGTAGTAAATGATTAAGAGCAATTGATTCTGTTGTCAAGTTATCTGGTGCGATGTTTTGATGTTATTTTCTTTAATGATGAAGATAAATTGTTGTGTTGTTATGTAATGAATGTTATGGTAGATGAATTATTTTTCTTTCCATGATCTTGGTTACATATATGTTTTTCTTTCTGTTAGTTAAATTCTCAGGAAGTAATTGGATGCTCATTTGGTTAATGTATTATTACTAGGCCCTTTGGTATAGAATTACTGTCTGCATGTTTGAGCAGTGGGTTATCCCAAGCTCAGCCTCTTCCTAGTAGTTGAAATTCAATTCTGTTACTTGTTAAGTTGGCTTATGCTGGCTTGCATCTCTCAAACCAACCCTACTCAAGAGAAAATACAAAAAATAATGGTCCTACCTGAAGGGAGAACCTTCACAAGAAAACACAAGCCCATCGATAAATTGGCCAGATTGCAAGATCTGGAGAACCATTCCATCTCAAACGCTGCAGAGTCTAATTGGGCCTCGGTGGCGGGTTTGGTTCCTGTTGTTGAATCAAGGGATTTAAGACCCATCAACACACTGAGAACCCCTTTTTTTTCTATGTACGAAACCTACTGGAGTCTCAAACTCCCGAAGTCCCGTAAGATTTCCATGTGAATCCGACCTTCAGCCCTTTGGTCTCTCTACAACACTACACACCAAATCCTCTGGAGTCTCAAAGTCCCAGACTCCTAGAGTCTCGGTCAACTCACCAACCACTTTGGCTAGGTAGGCACATACCAGAAACTGACACGTAGCAAGGGCCAGAGGTGACACGTGCCCTCATCAGGGGGTGACATGTGTCACATGTTAATGGGCCTATAAGGTCTGTGAAACGCATGAATCTAGGTGACATGTGGCAGGTTAATCATGGGTCCATGTCACCCTAGATGACATCACTGTGCCACATCACTTCAGACTGATATCCTTCCAAACCCTTCGATCTCAGGGTCAATATGTGTCCATGTAGGCCTCATAATCTATGGCCTCTATCGCTTCGCAACATCAATGTTCATGGTTTCATGGTGTAATCCTCTCCTTAATCCCGGAGTAGGTCAAATCTGAATTGACCATGGAGTAGATCCAACGGTCAGAGAGGGACCCAATGTGTCCACAATTCAATTGTCCCCACCACTTTGTCACTCTGGCCTTCGGGGGATTTGGCCGTGTAGTCTCAAGTTTGCTCCCAGAGTAGGTTAGCCTTGAAATGACCACCATCTAGATTGAATGATCACGAGTGGTCCCAAATTCCCTTTGGATCGATGACTCTCGTTAATTCGTGACTCCATCATTTAGGAGCTTTGGCGTGTAGTTTCCAGCTTCCTCCTGGAGTGATAAGTCCCCAGACTACATGATCTAGCGACATGTGTCCTTAATGATGAACAACTGATATGGACTCCTAAAGTCTCGAGCACTTAGATCCCTYCGAACTTAACCCAGGGTTCCTAGGCCTTTGTTATATGGAGCTTTGTCAAGCCCCAAAGGCTACAGTCATACTTCTTGGCCAAGATTTGGTTAAAGTCACAACACCCTGGAGCTCTGAAGCCAGAAAGTSTTAGCTCCTTTTGGCTAGCATAAGGTTCCCAGACCTTGGTCATATGGGCCCTCTAATGAGTCTCGGGCTGTAAGCTCAATTCTTAGACGAGATTTGGTTAAGGCCATAGRAATGAGCCTGTGGTCTCTTAGGCTACTGGTTTGAAGGAAGCACCTTCAAATTCGTAGAACTTGACTTCCAAAACAAGGCAAGGTACTTTCGAACTAGCCCGAAGACCAAACTTATCACCTTACACCCATTCAAAAGAAACAACTTACATAAGAGAAGTTAGGCATTATAATCTTTAATTTCACAAGAGGCACAAAGAATCACCATCAAAAAAATTCAAATCATACATTCCAATTTAAGTGCACAAGGAATAAGAAGTAATTATCTATTACAAACTACAACCAACCAACTGACTGTGGGTGTTTGCCTTTCCACCCAACCATAGGCTCAGAGGCATTCATTCTTAGCACTCTGGCCACCCCCGTGCCAAGCCATGATATTATTAGGGAACTTATGTCATTTCTTAGAGATAATCTCTTTGTCACAACAACCCATCGAGGTTTATTAGATGCTTCCTCAGCATGAATCTCATGGCCTTACTCTTTTCTTCTGCACATCCAAGTCTATGCATGTGCTCTTGTCTGGTGTCTCTTCTGCTCTCTACAGATCCTCACTCACTCCCTCCCAACTATCTGTGCATGTATATCCTACATGCCTTTCCTAGGATGGTTCTTGACCTATCCTGTTCGTTCTATTAGAAGGAAACTCGGGTCATCATGGGTCCACAAGACTTTGTGGTACTTCAGGCTGACATCCTCCTGTCTCCTCAACCAGACCATGCTTCCATTCATGGGGGTGGTTGATTATTCAACCAACATCCCGTCCTTCATTAACCGATTCCTCTCGTTGGGATCTAGAGGGGGTTTGTTATTCCCAACAAGGGGAAATTTTTGGTCATTTGACATAATGAACCCTCTCTTATAGTTTTCCCATTCTTTCCTCTGGTGATATCATGGCCAGTACTTCAAGGCTTCACCCCCATAGTCAGTCATTGGAAAATATAAACAATAATACATTTACATCGTTACCATGCCATAACATGGAAATCATAATTAATTATTAATTACAAGCCGGGGAAAACATGATGTTACAATCCCTCCCCATTAAATAGGAACACCATCCTCGATGTTCTTTCTCAATAACACCTGTCATGCTTTTGTCATTTAGCTGCTTCACAAATATTGATCCTCTTTCTAGGTCAATTCCTTTGAGACTCTTGGCCTTTGTCACCTACCTTCAATAATATTGGACAACAAGCATATTAATCACAATTTCATGCAATTTTTTTATTATCGTTGTGCGAAATTCAAGAGGAAAATTTCTAAATCTATCACAACAATTATCTGTGTAGTTCATGGATTTGCATTCACATGGATGACTTGTTATTTTGGCTCACATTTTTTCCTGGACATACCCATTGTGTGCATGATCCCATTCAATAGTTTATAAGAATTATCAAAGTCTCATCTTCCTTGCGGTCACTCACCCTCCTGGCCCAGGCTCAGGCATCCCCTTCTCTGCTATACAGTTCCTCAGGAGATCCATATTGCCTCGCAAATTTTTTCTTGCACAAGAAGAATTTCATAGACTTCATTGAGCCTTACAGTCAAGGCGTCCCTCATACTTTCTCTGTCGAAGCATCCCTTTGGCTTGTGTTGCCATAAAACAACATGTTCTAGGGTGATCATGGCTTACCACAAGTTTTTCTATCCCATCAACAACCATCTTTCATTCTTTCCAGCTTGAAAACCTTCATCTGTCTATTCTAGACAGATCTTTTTCTTCTCACCTATATCACAGGTATAGAGAAATTTATGAGATATCATCATAAATTTTAATTTCAAAATTTTATTGCAAATTTGTCATCCATAGATTTTTTTCAATTCCATATTTATTTTTAGATTTGTTCCATATAGGGACCAGATCCACAAACATGGGACTTTCCTTCCCATATAAGTTTGTATTAGCAGACAATTGGTATTCCTTATGGGATTACGATACTGCCATATCCAAGACCCATTTCTTCCTGCAATTTCAAAAATCCTCAGCTAAACAGATTGTTAGTTTTCATGCACTTTATATTTTCAAAACTATGCATACTAATAGTCCAAGTCATTTTCATCTAAGCAAGGGTACAAAAAAAAAGGAAATATATCATTGTTTACATATGCATCCTTTCAACATACTAAATTTTTCCAAATGAAATTTAGATATCAAATAACTTTAATTAGTGTGCCAATATCCATGGCCACATCCATATCCAATGTACCCTCACATTGGTTTTAAATTATTATATTTCATGTCAGGCACTTTTTCCAGGGGGTGTTGGAACTCAGCCCACTTATTAACACATGGATTCTCTATCCATATTTATTATTATAGCTGAACCATATTTTCTTCTCTAAATCGACCATAGTCTCAAATCATCACTCATGAAACTCGAAGTTTCACATGAATGCCTTTAAGCATTTCTTTCCTTACCAATCGTACAACTTTGCAGAGTACTAGAAGATACTTATTCCACAATGGGAAACCCTATATATGCCCCATTCTTTTACCACATGCATCTTCTCAATTCATTAAATCAACATGTTTTCTATGAGCACGTTTGTTTCCAATCATTCCTTGATTGGTCAATGAAGACATATCGATTAATGAATTCTTTCAAGGGTTACAATGATGCAAGGTCGAAGTTAAACCCTAACAGATCCTTCTTAAATGCCAACAAAATTAAAAACCAGACTGACAAATCACTCACAGAACCCGATCACATTACGAGTTTACACAATATTAACACGTGGATTCCTTGTAGGTTCACCCACCGATCGTTCACAGATCGACGGTTCCTAGTGATTGAAGAACCCAATGTGCTCTCTCTTTGTCAGAGAGTTCAACCTCCGCAATCTGAAAATTTCTCACCCGACTGTTTTAATCGTGGTCATTGATCATTCACCCCGACGAGATCAACAATGCTGGTTGATTAACGACCGTGAACTAGCATGTCCGTTAATTTCACCTTCGTGCTCCGTAATGATTCCTGACCATCAATCTAATCGAAAAACTAATGTTTGATCCATTAATTCCAGTGGATCTTTAAGTCGATCTGGAAACTGAGATCATTTTTCCCTCCAATGAACGAATCACATTCATCTCCCCTATTAGGTTCTTGATTAACCTAATTCAATCATGGTTTTCTTCCGTGATCTTCATGATCTCGATCTGTAGTTGATTGAAGGGATTTCTACAATTTCTCTCATCATCTATAATTGAAAAATAAACCAAAATTCCTAACCACTAAGATTATCGATTCCTTCTAGAGGTATTCGAGAGATTTATTACATAACAAAATGAACAATTTGGGAACCAACTCCCTTAGTAAAGGTTTTTGACCTTTTGAGTAAAAAGAGATCATTTGGTTCAGATGCTCCTGCATCATACACTTAGTCTTTACTGCCAGAGGTTCACACCTTCATCATTCGGGTTCTCTTTCCTGAATCATACCCTACTTGGGTATCCATGGCATACAACTGCCTTTCAAAATTTCGTGCATAACATTAAGACAATAAAACATTTCAGAAGGGATTCTTATCCAATCCCTTCATACCTTGTGCCACATAGGCACAAACACTTTTTATACATGTTCTGGATGTCGGAACCATCTCTGATATTACCTTATCAATGGTGATTCCTAGGGACTTCTAAAGTCCCTTCAACAATATTTCCACAACAACCTGCTCATAGTCATCCTCTGCTTGAGGTTTTCCATTATTGGCAACTGTCTCTCTCAACAATTCCAATTTCTCTCTACACATGACATACATCATAATTATTTTATTCGTCATGTAAAAATAAAAGTGCAAGTATCATAGCTTTTAAACCAATAAAACAATTTTCAGATATGTCCTAGCATATCTCTATGCACTTCATCATATTATTCTTAATGTTTTCATGAATTCAATACAAACAGTTCTCAACTGTTTCTGCAGTAATACAACCCTCACAATGGTGTCAAAACATTTACTTTCATCAACATACTAGATTTCCCATCCCAGAGAAAAACATAATACACAACAAGAAAGAAGTTAAGGGTTCTTCCCTTTTTCCAATTCCTTCTACACAGCCTGGGACTTTCAACCCGATTGAGTTATTTCTAAGGCCTCACTGCCTTTTCTTACATGGTTTAAACCAAGCCAACTCAATCAAACATAATCATTTATTCATTCTCCCTTTTCCAGTGGTACTTGTTCTCATAGCTTCTCATCTAAGACCTACAACTCTGTAAGCAATTCAAAGTTCTTAGGGTGGGATAAGTGTTCCTCCTTTTTTCCTTTCATTGCTTTTGAAATTTACTCCCTATTGGGATCTTCCTGCTCTTTTCCTGGGGCAGCCTTGGTTAGGCCTCACCCTAACCTTTTTGGATACATGAACTTGATTTAATAGAATTTTTTTTGTTCATAATGGATCATGACCCTGTGCATCCTGCACATTATATTTTTAGTTAGTCAGAATGGTCAACATTCCTTTATTAGTCTTCTATCCATACATGATGTTTTCAAAATGTAATCCATGATATATAT
>JASDQU010240703.1:61150-89546 GCA_032191745.1 Picea mariana
CATGCAACTTCCTTACTGCATACCCATCACTATCTATGTTGGTCTCAACCTTGAGTTAACTTCAGCTGTTTACCAAATATTCCATAAGGAATATAAACATGCATCTTTTTCATGCATCCAAATTATGTATCCACACATATTCTGGTTTTTTTACTTACATCCATGATGTACTTAACCATATGCATAATCGTAAGCCTCTTATCATAACAACAGAGCATCCTTGCTCCCTTACTCTTTCATCTATTTATATTAGTCTCTCCCGAGGGAATGGAACACATTCCCCTCAAGCTATCATTCAAAACAAAAATTTCATGACTCTTCAGAATGGAGTCAACCATGCATCCATGGTATTCATTAAACTTTAGCAAGTCAAATTATTGCCTCACAATGCATTAAAACTATGCACTCAAACATATACAAACATAGCTAAACATTCATCATGCAAGCTCATTGCTTGCACCCTTTCCATGTCCTTCATGGACGATTCAACTTCCAGATCCCTTTCCCAAGGATATTATTTCCATTCTCATGAAAAGTTCCGTAGAGATACTCAACATTGGGCTTCCCTCTTGGTTGAGAACTTGCAATCATTTACATGATATCCACCTGGAAGTTTAACAGACATATTCATAACTATGTTTCCCTTTCTATACGATAACAACTAGCAAGAAAACACTCTTGCCTCAACTTCCATAAAAACATTTCCCAACTCATAAATACAGTCTGGGAGATTATAACCATGCCCAAGGTAACAAAACAACCAATCTAGCTTCCAACTGGTCTTGATCAACATACCTTTTGATCAAATATTTTTCTAGATTCCCCTCACTATGATTTAAGTATACCAAACCATATCTATATGGCTACCATCCACCACTAGATGTCAATCTGACCCATTGGGCATCTAGAAGTGTCCCAACACTTTCTTTAGCACATTCAGAATCAACATTTAATTAAACATTTTACCTTATTTATAATAAATTTTAATGTCTTATAACATTTGGACTATTCCCTTAAAGCCCAAATAAAATTTCAAAGTATGTTACTTACTAAGTATTCTAGTTTAGAACTCCAGAGTATGTTTAGATCATAATCAATATTAACCATTACACCTAGAACACTTTCTTCTGTTCAACAACAACTAGGGGTGGAGGTCACTCTCCTCCGTCCCCATGAATTCTGGCAGATTAGTTTCCTATCCACCAAGCAAGGGAGTCTTCTTTGATTTCTCACTCAATCACTCCATATTTCTACAACTCCGTTTATCATCTTGATTAAAAAAACACTGCCCAACAATTCTTGTACCCAGAAACAAAATTCATTTCTCAGTTCCCTTCAAAACCGAGAGTTGCACATGCTCTCTCTTTTTAGAGAATGGTCACTAGAATCATTCCTCTTGCATAGACACATCCTTAAGTTAATAGGGACACACACTCCCCTAACACAACCATGAGATTTTGAACCCGCTCTTTCCACTTCACTTCTACCTTCATGAAGGTTGTTCTCAATTCTATAGGGTTCCTTTTTACTTTCTTACCGAGTCATTCCAACAACAATTTTCATTCATTATAGTTCAAATACATTGACCTTACCATTTCCATCAATCTTCTGATCATGAGGGATCATACAAATATACAAGGTTTAATCCTTCACTAAAGCAGTAATTATTACTTCTACAGATCCTTTCAATCCATTCACATCCAAGTCTTGCTATTAGTGCTCGTCAGCATAATCTCACTCCTGTAGGATTGGCTATCATTTATCCACAATAAAGGATAGGCTTCCTTTGCCACAAACTAGCATGATTCAATCTCGTTGGGTATGATACCAACTAAATTTTAATCTGCATCCTTCTACTCAAGGAACTTATGCAGATAATTTATGTTCGACAGTAATATTCTCAGCAGGCTCATCTTAGCCTTGGTAACCTAATCTTATGACTGTACAACATAATTTACAATTGCAAAGTGAAGTCAGATTCTTTATTTGGAAACAATAGAAACACATAGTGTAGATTTCCAAAACATCTATCAACAGTAGAAGGCTTCATTCCTTTCTTCAGTAGAGGTTTAACTAAGCCTCTTAGGAATGGGAAAGACAGGGTGTCACCCCTAAAATTTCTCTAATACTATTTTTATATGACTCGTGCATGAGCCCAAGAAAGCCAATTTTTGTTGCTATGCTCTGATACGAATTTGTAACACCCGACCCCTAAATACTCTTTTAAGGGATGGGGCATCATAATTTCGTTTTCCTTAAATATATCAAGTCCTAATTCCTAGATCTCCCTCGGCTTTTGCTTGCCACAAGATTTCTAATGATTTCAACCATACTGAAATCTGAGTTATGGATTGCAAGTTCTCGCCTCCTGAAGATCTTCGGGTGTTATTAGTCAAGGGCCACGTGGGTCCATCTCATACATATCATCCATAATTACCCAAAGTCTCAGAGCTCCCAACACTCATGTATCTATGATGGAGATCCCTCCATCATTAATTTCGACGATGAATCTTCCTCGTCATTAAGGCATATGCCTAAGGATAATTCAATGTTCAGTGCTTCGGCACTAAGCACCCCTTTTCTGTCTATGTATGAAACCTCCCAGAGTCTCAAAATCCCAAAGTTCCGTAAGCTTGCCACGTGACTTCGATCTTCGGCTCTTCGGTCTCTCTACAACACTATACCCCAAATCCTCTGGAGTCCCGAATTCCTAAAATCCCAGAGTCCCGATCAATTTACCAAACACTTTGGCCAGGTAGGAACATACCAAAAACTGACATGTAACAAGGGCCAAAGGTGACACATGCCCTCATCAGGGGGTGACACATGTCACATGTTAATGGGCCTATAGGTTCTATGAAATGCACAAATCCTGGTGACACGTGGCATGTTAACCATGGGTCCATGTTACCTTGGATGATGTCACTGTGCCACGTCACTTTAGACTGATAGCCTTCCAAACCCTTCAATCTCAAGGTCAAGATGAATCCAGGTAGGCCTCAGAATCTACAACCTTCGTCGCTTCGCAACTTCAACGTTCATGGTTTAAGCTGTAATCCTCTACTTACTCTCGGAGTAGGTCAAAGCCGAATTGACCATGGAGTAGATCCAATGGTCAGAGATGAACCCAATGTGTCCACAAATCAATGTTCCCCACCACTTCGTCACTTTGGCCTTTAGGGTGTTTGGTTGTGTAGTCTCCAGTTTTCTCCCGGAGTAGGTCAACACTGAACTAACCACCATATAGATAGAATGGTCACGAGTGGTCTCGAAGTCCATTTAGATCGATGAATCTTGTTAATTCATGAATCTGACGTTCGGGATCTTTGGCGTGTAGTTTCCAACTTCCTCCCAGAGTGATAAGTCCTCAGACTGCAGGATATAGCAACACGTTTCCTTAACAATGGACGAATGAGATGGACTCCCAAAGTCTCAAACACTTAGCTCCCTCCAAACTTAACCGAAAGTTCCTAAGCCTTGGTTATATGGAGCTTTGTCAAGCCCCAAAGGCTACAATCATACTTCTTGGCCAAGATTTGGTTAAGGTCAGAACACCTTGGAGCTCCAAATCCAGAAAGGCTTAGCTCCTTTAGGCTAGTATGGGGTTCCCAGACCTTGGTCGTATGGGCCCTCTAATGAGTCTCAGGCTGTAAGCTCAACTCTTAGCCAAGATTTGGTTAAGGCCATGGGAACGAGCCCGTGGTCTCTTAGGCTACTGGTTTGAAGGAAGCGCCTTCAAATTCACAGAACTTAAGTTCTAAAATAAGATGAGGTACTTTCAAGCCATCCTAGAGACCAAATTTATCACCTTACACCCATTTAAAAGAAACGACTTACAAAAGAGAACTTAGGTATTATAATCTTTAATTTCACAAGAGGCACAAAGCATCACCATTAAAAACATTCAAATCATACGTTCCAATTTAAGTGCACATGGAATAATAAGTACTTATCTATTACAAGCTACAACCAAGCAACTGACTGTGGGTGTTTTCCTTTCCACCCAACCATAGGCTCAGAGGGATTCATTCTTAGTGCTCTGGCCACCCCCGTGCCAAGGCATGATATCATTAGGGAACTTATGTCATTTCTCAGAGATCCTCTCTTTGTCACAGAAACCCTGCGAGGTTTATCAGATGCTTCCTCAACATCAAGCTCACAGACTTTCTCTTTTCTTCTACATATTTATATTGCGCATTCCCCTCTATACATGCACTCTTTTCTTGCATGTCTCCTTCTCTCTACAGAGCCTCACGCACTTCCTCCCAAATTTCTGTGCGTGTATATACTTAATGCCTTTCCCAAGATGGTTATTGACCTATTCTGTTCCTTCTGCCAGAAGGAAACTTGGGTTAGACTAGGTCTGCATGACTCTGTGGTATTTCGGTCTGACATCCTCCTATATCCTCAGCCAGACCATGCTTCCATTCATGGGGGTGGTTTATTATTCAACCACCATCCCTTCCTTCATTAACTGATTCCTCTCCTTGGGATCCAGAGGGGGTTTGTTATTCCCAACAAGGGGAAATTTGGGGTCATTTGACATAATGAACCCTCTCTTATAGTTTTCCTATTATTTTCTCTAATGATATCATGGCCAGTACTTCAAGTCTTCACCACCACAGTCAGTCATTGGAAAATATAAACAATAATACATTTACATCGTTACCATGCCATAACATGGTAATCATAATTAATGATTAATTACGAGCTGGGGAAAACAAGATGTTACAATCCATCCCCCTTAAAAAGGAACACCATCCTCAGTGTTATTTCTCAGTAACACCTTTCATGCTTTTTTCATTCAGCTGCTTCAGAAATCTTGATCCTGTTACTAGGGAAATTGTGGTTTAAGAGGAGTAAAGAATACCCGAACCCAAACTTGAGAAAAGAGGGATACAAATTGATGCGTGTTGGGATAGGAACTAAAAATGAGAGGGGAGGCCCCCGAGGGTCTACAAAGGTAGTGAAGGGACTCCCTTGTGAAGTTATATCCAGCTGGGAAGGCATACAAAAGTTCATGGTGGTCTTGGACTCAATGGGTAGAGGGAATTTTTGTTGATGCTTTTTAGTGAAGAAGAGTATCCTTCATGTTAAAACCCAAAACGTTTGAGAAAATTACGTTTTCCCCTAGTGTTATCATGGCTTGGAATGAGGGTGGCTTGCTACAAGGAGGTTAAATGCAACAACACCTATGGTTGGGTGGAGAAGTGTTGATCCGAAATGATCTTTTAAGTGACTTGGTTAAGTATTTTGCATGAGTTTATTTGCCATTTAGAAATTAAAGAGAAGAAGGAGATTTAATGAAATAATGTTGCAACCATTCATAAATAATATAGAACAAAAAATGAGCATTAATAACAACAAACCATAACACCAAAACTTGTTAACAGAGTTCGACAAAGTTTCCTACATCTCCGGGCATGTCTTCAGTGGGGAAGGCTTTATTATTAATATTCAATGCTTAAAAAGTACATCAAAATTACATCAATTTGTTCTATGACCAATAAAACAATGTTCTACTCTGTCTTAGGAACTCAACGCAATAGACGACACTGAAAAAGGTGGAGTAGAACTCCTAGAAATGGCCTCCAAAGCTCTGCTACTCTTCTGGCTTCCCTGCATAAAAATGGATTACTCTCTACAAATTGGCATCATTATGCTATTTTGAACCCTTTTTCCATGGAAAAAAGAATGTATTTAAATATATTTTGAGTTGGGGGTCATATCCCAACTTCTCCCCAAGATTTGGCCTCATTCTGGGCTCCAGATCCTCAAAAAATGGTTAAAATCCCATCAAAACAACCCTAAAATTAAATAAAAATCCAATCCTATAGTAAAAAACCCACTTTTCAGAAAACATTGGGCCCGAGCCCCTATTCTTCCACAACCCTGGTAGCATAGCACACTATGTGTCCAGTGCTAGGGCTAAACAGTTAGGCCCACACCCTTTTTTCCTGGATCCCTGGTTGTATGCGCCCACGTGGCCGAGCGCCAACCCCCAAACTCGTCCATGCCCTTGGTTCTGATCATATTGTTTTCCATGTGGCCGAGCCCTTTGTTGGAGGGTAGGCCCCACTCACCATATGGTACACCAACCATCCACCAACTCGTAAACAAAACAAAAATGGGTGGCAGGCTTAACAAGCAACGCCACTTCGCCATTGTGGTCAACAAAGTGTTGTTAGAGTTTAGCACCGAGGAGGTCACCGACTTGATCCATCAAAATATCAACCAAAATTTGACCAGGCCTTATTGGCCCAATCCGGGGTGCCATGTGGAGCCCTATGATTGGGCCACATGTCACATCTAAGTTGGAAAATATACACAATTAGCTGCACAATCACCTTCCACTCAACCTGCACAATCAACACATCTGCCACATGTCATGCCCAGAGGAAGCCACCTATTTTCCAGTTCATGATCGTACTGCCACATGTCTGAACCAGAGGCTGCCATGTCATTGCCACGTGTATATCTATCACTAGGCCATGTCATCATATGTAATTCCACGTGTTAGTTTGTACAGCCCACGTGTTTTCCACATCAACCCCTAAAAATGCCAAATATGCATGCCACATGTCAGCCTCTGGTGTTGCCACATTAGCATGTTGTCGTCATCATGAAATCATGCTGACAACATCTTCCATGTCACGCTGACGTACTACTGATGTCAGCAGTACAGACTGTTGATTTTGACTTTGACTTTTTCCATGTTTGGGAAAAACTCCAGACTGCGATAAATTTCACATACAGAGTCCATTTTCGAAAAATAATATACTGCCGGAATCAACATGATGAGCACTACGTGTTGGCACTAGTTTCATCCAAATCTAAGAATTTTGAATTTTTGGCCTTCTTGGATCCATTTGGATCAAGTGTTCACCCTCAATCGGTTTCCCAACCAGATTATTTTTTAATAGATAAGTGTATTGGCGTGCTTGATGGGTTTGAAGATTATTCTATTTACAATGTTTCTATATTTGTTCAATATGTAACTGTAGGATTTGTAAATAGAGTAAACGAGTTGAAAATGAGATATGCATGGCTTGCTAACAGTATGAATAAATCTTTCTTACTAATGTATGTCTCCATGAGATAGAAATACATATGGGGTAACTATGTTTATTTCTCCTTTAATATCCAGTAACTCCAGCTTGGGAGATTTCATAAACTGATGGGTCATAGTCACCCATGGTGGAAACCCCATGTATGAAACATGCATGGACTGCCTGACTGTATAATTTCTTGTATTTTATGAAATGAACCTATGTCTTGGGTCACCCTTGTTTGAATGATTATGCATAGAAACTTGGGTTCTTATCCTTCAAACAACATTGATAAAGGCAAGGATTGGTTTCACAGGGTTATTAGAGTCCTTACTTGAGCATAAAATGTGAATGAGTGACCCGAAAGTTCAGAAAATGACTAAGTGTCGAGAGGTGATCTGGACTGTCCATAAGTGAGATGAGAAGGTGATCCCTATTGTACGTCGTAAATCTAGGTTTCCAAAGGAATTGGGAGTGGCATGAGGCTAAGTCAAAGGTGCGATCCCAAGAGGATGTAGGCTGTTGATATGCAACGATCCCAACCATTTGTTGGAGATTGAAGAGCGAGAGTAGCTTCTAAAAAATGATTGTGTTGACAAGTGAAGAGGAGTGGATGTTCTAAAGAGGAGATCCTGATAGCCCATGAGTGAGTTCCACATGTATGCCCATGATTGGAAGTCACAATTCAGAAAGGTCATATGACCTTTCAACACGAATAAGCATTGTGCATATTTACGCCTAAATAAGGTTCTAGACCATTGATCTCGGTCAGTACAAGCCGTCCGATCTCATGGGTAGCATGTTACCAGAGGTTGCAGCTTTTGGAAATGTCATGTTTTCATCAAGATCAAGTAGGCCACGAGTGCGAGCCTAAATGGACAAGAGCTGTCAGATTACCAAGGAGGGAATCTGGACCATTAGTTTGGTGGGCCTAATGGATGATAAGGATCCAAATTAATTGGGATTTTTGGTCGGTACCATTTTCCAGTTATCTGATCTATAATATTGGCATGTCTCCTCAAAAAGGGACCCAAAGTAACATGGACACCATGTCATCTCGTCAAGTCAGTGTGCTATGTGGGCAAGCAGGTTTAGATGACACACCAATGAGGGTATTTGTGTCAGGGTCTACCATGTGGTAGGAGACACATAGAGAGGGGATAAGTGTCCTCTATAGAGTCATTAGAGTGAGATAGGGAGAGGTCATTAGTGGTCGAGCACTTTCAAACCCGAAGAGGTAGAGATCCATTGATCTTGGTTAAGTTGGGTCATTTGATCGTTTGAAAGAGTGTGGTTAGGAGAATTTCTGTGGGAAACTATTCCCGAGGGTTGTACCCAATGGAAGGAGACTGACCATAGTGTTGCAGGATGGTGCGAACCTGATAGGCTTTCGAGGGAGGATCCTTGCGAAAAGATATTGTGCAAGCGGAATAAATTTCCAATGGGAATGTTCCAAGAGTCTTGGACGTTTGGAGGCTTGATTACTTGCATCTATGGGGATCACATTAGGTACATGACAATGCTACATGGCCGAGGTGATGTCATCATGACTGAAAGTTCTAGATTTATTTAGGGAGCCATAAATTTCTAACTAGAGCTCGGTTTTGAGCATGCTTATATCCATTGGAAAGATCTTGAGGAGTAGATTCCAAATATGGATTAAGATACGAGAAATGAGTTTGGTTTTATAAGAGAAAATTTTGATGTCCCACCAGCCTAAGGAAGGGTTAGGGGGTCGGGTGTGTTACAAAGTGGTATCAGAGTAGAGTTCAAACACTAGGCCTTAATGGGATATAAACTTACCACAAGGATTTAATCATTGAAGCCAAGATGAGTCTGTTGAACTTTGATGTAATTGGAATGTTACACATTCACACCAATTGGTCCGAAAATCCTTAGATGTCAATTAGTTCTTAATAAAATACTAAACATTCGATCAGATTTGGGAAATTAAGATCATCTTGACTATTTGAAAAATATCATGTGAAAACGCTTACTTTTCCATAAACTTCATTAAATGATAAATATAACTTGCAGAAATAAAATTCCAAAATTGAGAGAAATAAAGACAACAAATAACAAGGCTCATTACACAGTTTGATAACGAAGTTCACCCATATTGGGCTATCTCTCTGGGTTTGATTCCAAATAGTGATACCACTCTATTAATGCTCAATTGCTTGATACATAATGAACTACAATGGAAAATTTGAAGACACCCTTCAATTATGCTGCTCAAATCGAAAAACAAAGGTTATAACACTAAATTCCTCTCGAAATTATGAGAAAAATGTGTATAAACTTGAGTACGTTATGAACAGGTTCTCAAGACCCCCTTTTGCATGCAAAATGAGATTATGGCTCTCATACATGGAAAATGGAACTATGACTTTCATACACAACACTTTAACACATAACCAACATCGCCATCATACTCCTCTCGAAAAACTGAGAAAAATGAGTATAAACACTCTATACTTCTCTCAAAGAGTCCCAAAGCCCAAAATCTCATGAACATAAACTCTTGGTATGCAAATCGAGGCTCACTCTCGACATGAAAATCTATGTCAAAACAAACCCAAAATCGATTTATTGGCATCAAAATTCATGTTTTACACTGGGTCAAGCGCTAGGTTTATATAGGCCTAGGTTGGCCACCCGACCCCCCTATATGCTCGGGCTACATTTCTTTAACATTTAAATAAATATTCCCATTAGTTTTAACAAACATAACCATTGGCACATTGGTAGGAGCTTATGGTCAAGGAGTTTGAATATTCCCCCAAAGGTGACGGGTTAAATTCCCGTCGACTTAACAAATTTTTGGATAAGGCCATATTGGCCTTCTCAAAGGTGCCACATGAAACCACCTAATTGGTCCACATGTTCCATGTCACTTTCTAATCAGACACCACTTGGCGCACCTTGACTGGTTCCATACTATATGGTCTGTTGACTGGGCTGCTGATAGGGCTTCCATGCGACAATTGATTATTGGTCCAATTGGGTTCCAAATCGACCGAATTTGGGTGACAAGTGGCAGTCCCTCATGCTACCACATCAACATGTTTAATGGGATATTGACAGGGCTTCCACGTCATCCCTATGCATTCCATGTGGTAGCTGATTACTGGTCCAACTGGGTGCCAAATCAACCGAATCTAGGTGACATGTGGCAACCCCTCGTGCTACCACATCAACATGCTGATTTCATGTTGACATCACCTATCCTTGTGTCAGTTTCTGAGCTTGGATTTGTCGTAAGGATGTTGATGTCATCCTACCACGTCAACTATATGAAAGGACATGTGTCTTTCTCTGATTCATCCAACTCACTTTATGGACGGCCACGTGGCATCCTGTTGGCCTGCCATGTGTCCCTCCATGTTTTATTTTTGGCATGTTGGTCAAAATCTTCAGAACATCATAACTTCTTCATATGACACCCATTTGTGGTGATTCACACACCATTGGAAATATCTCATCGAGCTCTATGCAATGCAGTCATTTCCATCAACATTTGAGGCGTTCAATTTTTGAGTGTTCCAGATCCTCCTGGATCACCAATTCTCATACAAATGTATAATATCATGTATACCAAAAAAAATATGTCTTTTACCCTCTTTGACAATTATTCATGTTGATGTGTACTAACAACAATTTCTGATTGTAATTGGTAGCAGGAATAGATTCCCGATTTCAGGACTATTCAGGCTCATTTAAGCCTTGATGAGGCCAAGAAAATTGTATGTAATTTTGAATTGTTATTGGCTAACAATAGCCTGTTGTTTCAACACTTATATGAGTCAGAGAAGAAAATAAATCAACAACATATTGGTATAGTTCAAAATGGAAGAGACCTCACATTTCAGGTATGAGGAATTTGATGATAGGAGGGCTATATAAACCCCTCCATATTTAGTGGAAATTGTAAGAAGCCTTTAGGATGAACTTCAAAGCTACACAGTAGACAATGGGAATCTTATTATAGCATAGGAGAAGCATACATAGTTAAATGCAGTATTGTTGCAAAGTTTATCGGAGATAATATATCACTTGCAACAGGGTCCAACTGCTAACAATGTGGGAAGACAATTTTAGAAGATGCAAATCCCATCAAATACTTGGCATGGGCCGACTCATAGTAATTTTGGGAAAAGTTCTTCTTTTAAAAGGCATGGGAGTTCCAAGAAAGACATATCAAGTGGAGTGTAATGTCCCCACTTTGGGACATCATCACAGTGTAGAGATTTATGATGACCAGAGTAGCCAGATCGATGTTATAGTGAGTACAGGGGTATTTGAGAGGCATTGTGGGGTCCAACTTGCATTGATGATCATATTCCATCATTATGAGCCATTCCACACAGGTTGGCTTTGGTTTCATTGCATTCCGACGATTTCCATGATTTTGACTATTTTGAGCTATAAGTTAATTGAAATCACTAAAGAGGTCATTTTGGACACATTACTTGGAGAAACCTCTCAGTGTAATAGCTCATTGGAATCAGGAGGAGAAACACTACAGGATGGGATAGCTAGAAGTGACTTTCAGTGGCTAGGGAAGCCACAAGGAGAGATAAGGAGATTTTCAGAGGTAAAAAGGTTAATTAATTAATGAAAGTGATTTAATTAATTAATTAAATATTAATAAAATGAAAGTCACTTTGGAGGGACAAGGTGAGCCAAAAGTATAAAGGAAAGGCAAGGGCCTCTTCTCAGAGATTCATGTATGTTTATCTTTTGATTTATGGCTTCTAGCTAGTGAGCCCAACATTGGGGGTTTTGAGGGTTTTGACATAACAAACCCTAGAGGACGATTCGATGGTGAAAGATTCCACCTAGCTTGTCCCAAGCTTGGTCTCGGATATGCAATACTCTCCCACACCATTCTAGTTCCAGATCTACTCAGTTGCAGGTGGATTCCACATCAGTTTCATGTGCAGATAGAGAGAGGGCGCACTAGTTGAGGGTTTCCAGCAAGAGGGGCGCACCATCCTTGGAGAGAGATTCGTTTTAGGAGATTGGCAGGATTTTTGGAGATTCTATCAGTTGGGTTCTTCTTGCAGGATCTTCACCATCATTCCTAGTGCTTTATAAGAGAGTTTCATGGTTCATATTATTTCTTAGAGCAGTGGGACGAATTGAAGAGAAGGAGGGCATTTCTGGAATTCAGATCTAGTCAGTTTGGAGGAGTTACACTTCAGATCTGACCCTGAGACTTCACCTAGTGACTTGTAATGTCCCGATCTATATTTTTGGAGAGTTTTAGAGCATTTGGAGGCCTCCTTCAGCAGAGCCAAATTATCTAGGGCTTCAGTCATCCAGTGGGGTGCACCATTCAGTGGGGGATTTCAAATCTACAGAGATTGAGAGGGATCTTGGAGATTCGGGCACCTGGGTTATTCTTACCATCACCCGATCTATTAGTTGGCATATTTCTTAGGGTGATTGGACACTTTTTGTAGCAGGGTCGAGTTATTGAGGGTTTCATCCTTCTATTGGAGCATGGCATTCTTCAGCTGGAGAGTTTGGCATTCAGATCTGCTTGTATTGATATTCATTTCTTATTCATCCTTTGGAGGCATTATTTTGTATTAGCGGGAACATATTGTAGCAACTCATATCTATTTTCTATCTTCTTAGCCATCTGTTGAGAATTCTAGATCGACATCTTCATTGTAGCAGGTTTCTCTATTTCATGAATAAAAGAAGAATTGAGATGTTTTGGCTTGTCTATCTTATTGCATATGGTTGAGGTATGTTTCATGGTTGTCTATTCTTGTTATTGCTACATACACACATATAAACACAAGTAAACAAATAGATCAACAAACTGTTTGACAAAATACCTCACTCAGAAAAAGTTTTAAAAAGACACCAAAACAGTGATGATCCTTGCATAATGGCTTGGGATCATTACAGTGGTATCAGAGCTTAAATCTTGCAAACTTGGGGGGTNCAGTGATGATCCTTGCATAATGGCTTGGGATCATTACAGTGGTATCAGAGCTTAAATATTGCAAACTTGGGGGGTCTTCCATAGGGATAAATGGATAGTTGGAAAGAAGTGGATAAGATAGCCTTTGAGATACGATGGTTGGAGATCATGTATGGCGACCTTAGAAATCCCCATTGGAGAAAATGGGATATTTTACAGGGGATGATCACAACAGGTGAAAAGAAAAAAGAAGCAGCTATATGGTGGGAAGAACAGAGAAACCCCACGCCCAGTAGGAGCATGCAACCTTGCCACAGTTGCAAGGGGTCATGGGAACTAGATCATAGGTGCAGGGGTAAAGATCAAGAGCGCATTATTGAGGCATGTCATGACAGTGAGGGTGAGGTGTGTGAGGATGGAGCGATAGATGTGGATTCAGAGCAGTCGGATGATGATAGTGACTTGCACAAAGGCTAGTGATAGTGACTCTACCTCAGAGGATAGTGATGATGACTCTTGCACAGAGGCTAGTGATTCTTGCACGCTTGAGGAGGAGGATGACCCTTGTGTAGTGGATAGGCAGCTGGATGGATAGGACGATAGCCCTAGTGTCTCAGCAGACACGTCACATACCATTGATGACCTTACATCTTAGCAGAGTGGTGACACTAGTGAGGAGTCACACGTGTTAGCACCTAGAGATGATGAGCTTTCTATGGGGGTCATGACACATCTGTCACCTGTTCAGACACCCAGGATAGCCATGTCACATGAGGAGATTGGTGGCACATTAGGTATGATGGATGAGCCTAGTGTGAGGGATGCACGCCATGGACAGGTAGACCCACAGATCTAGGAGGAGGTACAGGGATTATAGACAAGGGACCTTACACATACAGATCAGCCTGAGGAGATGGAGTCACATCTATTGGAGACTCCATTGGTTGAGCAGATTGCAGAGGCTGACAGGGTGAAGGAGCACTTACTTCTAGGATCGGTCTGCATTGATGAGGATGCACTTTTCAGCAGTCGGGATGACCATAGCACGTGTCTGGATACATCTCTATGGGATCCAGGCGCAGATGATAGTAGCAGGTTGAGTGCACAGGAGGATACAACTGCTCATACAGGATACAGTGTGAGTCAGGGGGAGATGGCATCTAGTGAGGGGATGCAGTGGCATACAGGAGTACCCATCAACACCGTAGACAGTGGGCAGTTGAGCATGTTATCTTATGAAGAGGGTGTTTTTGGGGATTCTAGAGTTGGCACTAGCAGGACTGACACTAGCAGTGAGGGGTCTGAGATGGCACCTCAGTATGACCATGATCAGGAGTCACACCACTTGGCAGCACAGTGGAGAGTTAGTGAGGCTATGATCAGGGCAGCCACTAGACATATTGATGGCATGCATGCAGTGATGGCAGATTACTGTTGGAGAGCATCAGTGGCACAGGGTAGCTCAGATGGAGGATTCTCCATGGATGATTTTCACACTCTCCGAGAGAGAGTGCATGTGATGAGGAATGAATACCAATAGTTGTTGACAGATAGGGATTATCTACTAAGGGTTGGTGAGATGTATCATGAGGCTCTGAGGGAGAAGGATTTGGAGATGGACCGACTCACTCAGGAGTTGGAGAGCACTCAAGGATTCTTGAGAGGCACATAGACCGCCCTTCAAGAATCAAATTTTAGAACATATGAGTCTCCTGAGGAGATCCATTCAAGATCCACTTCATCTACCTTAGTGGACACTCAGATGTATCACAGTCACATTGACAGAGGATGTTGATGATCTAGCAGAGGAGCACCAGTTGATGGGGGACACTTCCATTTGTGTCTTGGGAGTAGTTGATCTCCATATAGAGATTGATCCAGCCATACGCCCAGGATCTATGATACATCATGAGTTTGTGGGAGATGACAGGAGTATGTCGGAGCATACAGTGATGCATGATAGCTCACAAAGACATGTTGAGATGTATGGTGGGATTCAGAGGGGTGTACTGCCTGGCAGGGAGGAGACATGCTTAGGGGAGCATGCAGGTGCCACTCCTTTGCAGCAACATCTGATTATGAGACCTCACCTTCACCATTTCAGCAATTGTCTGGGTGAGGGGAGATGGAGAGTGGTTTACCAGCAGTTGGAGGAGTTGCTTCCAATTGTACCTGATGATTGGGGTTTAGTGATGATTACAGGAAAGCAATTATCATGGATACCGATGGACGAGATTCTGATCGAATCCTTGGGATTGACCAAAGCATGTGATGCCTTTCAGTCCTACAGTCAGCTGCAGAGGTTTCTATTAGCTCACCCTGACACTTTTATCATAGATAGCAGCATGAGGAGGGATAGGTCGTGGCTGAGGGCATAGAGAGTGAGTAGGCCGAGACTTCATGACAGGAGTACTTTTACGGCATACAATAGGTTAGAGGTGGACCATGTTAGACAAATAGTTGAGACTTGGTGCGTGATGGTGAGCATCATAGACCAGGTGACGACAGATGAGCACAGAGGGCTTCTGATAGTGATTAGCTTCACACAGGAGCAGTTAGAGGAGATTGGAAGTGAGAAACTTCCAATCTTGCCATGGGACCCAAGAGTCCGTTTTGTTAGAACGATGCTCATGTTGACCCAGGTTGCACTAGAGAGCCACACACTCCACCTTGGTTTGGTTTGGAGTGGGTATGCAGGTACTTGTCCTATGGGGCGAGACTTTTTCTTCCACGTGATCATCATGATGGGGCATGGAGATGTTTGGATAGGTACTTCTTCTACAGAGATACCTATACAGATACAATTTTTGGACAACAGGTCCGATGGTCATAGGTGTTTCAGATTGAGGATCCAGGAGAGAAGGATTCAGGATGTATTCAGGGGGCAGACAGTCGTGGACAGAGTAGTGCAGTGTTAGTAGGAGGATTGTCGACAGAGGTTGGCATGGGACCCAGGGATTGCAGGATTGAGCAGTTCATTGATCGTCAGGGGAGAGTGGACCATTGCAGGGGAAAGTTATTCTAACTTTCCATTTAGCTTTAGTGTTGAGGGGAGCACAACACTTGAGGGTGCCTCATAGAGATCTTCCAGTACCTCATTCTGGCATCATCATGTGCAGTTGATGGAGACCATGTGGATCTTGGTAGAGATTTGGAGGATGGACTCATTCCGAGATGAGGCCATGTGTCATGTGCAGGAGGTTCACAGGGCTGATATCTTTTAGGACTATGCTTCATAGAGTATCATAGTTCAATTCTTGATATGGGATCCAGGGGGTAGACTGTACTATTGTTCATCTTTGGATGGGTTCTACCGTGTACCCCACAGGTGGACATGGGATCCTGACATTTTACTTGGAGGGATTTGGGTATTGCTTGAGGACAAGCAATTTTCTAGCAGGGAGGAATGTAATGTCCCCACTTTGGGACATCATCATAGTGCAGAGATTTATGATGACCAAAGTAGCCAGATGGATGTTATAGCGAGTACAGGGGTATTTGAGAGGCATTGTGGGGTCCAACTTGCATTGATGATCATATTCCATCATTATGAGCCATTCCACACAGGTTTTCTTTGGTTTCGTTGCATTCCGACGATTTCCATGATTTTGACTATTTTGAGCTATAAGTTAATTGAAATCACTAAAGAGGTCATTTTGGACACATTACTTGGAGGAACCTCTCAGTGTAATATCTCATTGGAATCAGGAGGAGCAACACTACAGGATGGGATGGCTAGAAGTGAATTTCAGTGGCTAGGGAAGCCATAAGGAGAGATAAGGATATTTTCAGAGGTAAAAAGGTTAATTAATTAATTAAAGTGATTTAATTAATTAATTAAATATTAATAAAATGAAAGTCACTTTGGAGGGACAAGGTGAGCCAAAAGTATAAAGGAAAGGCAAGGGCCTCTTCTCAGGGATTCATGTATGTTTATCTTTTGATTTCTGGCTTCTAGCTAGTGAGCCCAACATTGGGGGTTTTGAGGGTTTTGACATAACAAACCCTAGAGGACGATTTGGTGGTGAAAGATTCCACCTAGCTTGTCCCAAGCTTGGTCTTGGAGATGCAATAATCTCCCACACCATTCTAGTTCCAGATCTACTCAGTTGCAGGTGGATTCCACATCAGTTTCATGTGAAGATAGAGAGAGGGCGCACTAGTTGAGGGTTTCCAGCAAGAGGGGTGCACCATCCTTGGAGAGAGATTCGATGTAGGAGATTGGCAGGATTTTTGGAGATTCTATCAGTTGGGTTCTTCTTGCAGGATCTTCACCATCATTCCTAGTGCTTTATGAGAGAGTTTCATGGTTTAGATTATTTCTTAGAGCAGTGGGACGAATTAAAGAGAAGGAGGGCGTTTCTGGGATTCAGATCTAGTCAGTTTGGAGGAGTTACACTTCAGATCTGACCTTGATACTTCACCTAGTGACTTGTAATGTCCCGATCTATATTTTTGGAGAGTTTTAGAGCATTTGGAGGCCTCCTTCAGTAGAGATTAATTATCTAGAGCTTCAATCATCCAATGGGGTGCACCATTCAGTGGGGGATTTCAGATCTACAAAGATTGAGAGGGATCTTGGAGATTCGGGCACCTGGGTTATTCTTACCATCACCCGATCTATTAGTTGGCATATTTCTTAGGGTGATTGGACACTTTTGGTAGCAGAGTCAAGTTATTGAGGGTTTCATCCTTCTATTGGAGCGTGGCATTCTTCAGCTGGAGAGTTTGGCATTCAGATCTGCTTGTATTGATCTTCATTTCTTATTCAACCTTTGGAGGCATTATTTTGTATTAGCGGGGGCATTTTGTAGTAGCTCATATCTATTGTCTATCTTCTTGGCCATCTGTTGAGCATTCTAGATCGGCATCTTCATTGTAGCAGGTTTCTCTATTTCATGAATAAAAGAAGAATTGAGATGTTTTGGCTTGTCTATCTTATTGCATATGGTTGAGGTATGTTTCATGGTTGTCTATTCTTGTTATTGCTGCATACACACATATAAACACAAGTAAACAAATAGATCAACAAACTGTTTGACAAAATACCTCACTCAGAAAAAGTTTTAAAAAGACACCAAAACAATGATGATCCTTGCATAATGGCTTGGGATCATTACATGGAGACTCTTCCACATAGTGCTTTAATAAGAAAACCACTACATCTGAAGAGCTATCTGACAATGAGACTAGTTCGAGTGCCTATACGAGGAAAAGGAAGAAACATTCTAGAGACTTCTTAGTTTAGGAATTCAAAAAGGAAAAACCACCCACATTTGATGGAGAAATCAAGAAGGGTGAAGAAGCAGAGGCATGGCTACTAGGAATGAAAAAGTATTTTCGAGTACACAATTACTTAGGAAATGTAAAAGCAAAAGTGGCCACCTTTAATTTGGTTGGAGGGGATTTCATTTGGTGGGAAGACCTCAAGAAGGTAAAAATGATCAATGAGAATAAATTGAGGTGGAAAAAATTTGAGAAATACTTTAGAAAGGAATAACTGTTTGGCAAGTATTATGATGGAAAAAATAAGGAATTCCATGATTACAAGCTAGGGAAAATGACCATGGATGAATATATAAGGAGTTTCTTGGAATTGTTGAGGTATGTTCCATCTATTAAGGATGATAAAGCAAGGATCCAACATTTTCACAGTGGAGTGCCACAATATTTTCAAGGTCAAATTGATTTTGATGAGCCCAAGACCCTTGGTGATACCATCTAAAAGGCTAAGTACTACTATCAATAGTTAAAGCATAGGTAGGAGCCTCACAAGGATTGGAAGAGAAAGGATAAGACTGAGTTTAATAAGAAGGGATTTAGATCCTCTCGATTCAAAATCCAGAGAAAGAGCGCTCAATCCAGTCACCCCACTAGAAGTGTGCACCAACATAATTATTTGTCTCAAAGTGGGAATAATCCAACAAAACCCACAAAGGAGAAAGAAGAAGAACGAAAGAAAGGACCATTAAAATGTTGGGATCGTGGAGAAGAACATTCGTTGAGGGATTTCCCTCATAGGAATAATGATCATAGAAGAATTTGTAAATTTTAGGAGGCTACCATTTTCAATGATGTAGCGAGGAATGTACCACAAATTTATGCCACTGTTGAAAATCGACAAGCAGATAGTGGAGCTGGAAGGTATAATTTCCAAATGACCTATTTCAATTTTAACTGACCCTGGTTCTAGCTTAACTTATATCACACCACGAATTGTTGAGGCTTGTGACTTACAGAAAAAGAATCATGCAAAGTCATGGTTAGTTCAACTAGCCACAAGAACCAAGAGAAAGGTGATCGAAGAAGTTGCAACCCATCCATTTGAAATGAATGGACTGCATACAAAAGAAACCTTGAATATCCTACCCTTGGGGTCATATGATTTTCTAATTGGCATGGATTGGTTAACAACTCATACAATGAAATTGGACTATTTTAACAAAATTCTAGAATGTGAAGATGATGAAGGAGTCAATAGAGTATTGCAAGGTATTCAAAATCCCATATCGGCGAGATATATATCAGCCTTACAACTCAAGAAATATAACAGAAAGGGATACCCTTTATATGATATACAGGTGCTAAACTCAACATAAAGTAACAATTTGAAAAAGGAAGATCACCCAATTTTATGTGAGTTTAAGGACGTGTTTCCAGAGGAGATACTAGGACTCCCCCCTAAAAGGGATATTGATTTTTCCATAGATATTTTACCGAGAGAAACACCTATTTCTAAGGTTACCTATAAGATGAGCACACCCAAGTTGGTGGAGCTGAAAATACAATTAAAAGAGATGTTAGATAAGGGGTACATCATGCCTAGTGTGTCCCCATGGGGAGCACCAACATTATTTGTTAAAAATAAATATGGTAGCCCCAAACTATGCGTTGATTATAGGAAATTGAGTAAAATGACCATTAAGAGCAAGTATCCATTTCCTAGGATCAATGATCTCTTTGATCAGCTGAGAGGAGCTACAATATTTTCTAAGATAGACTTGAGGTCTGGATATCATCAAGTTAGAATTAAGGATGAGGATATCCACAAAAATGCTTTCTAGACAAGGTATGGACATTATGAGTTTATGGTGGTGCCATTCGGGATTACCAATGCACCAACCACATTTATGTGTTTAATCAACAATGTTCTTAGCAAATATTTGGACATATTTGTCCTATTTTTTATTGATGACATTCTCATTTATTCCAAGACCAAGGAAGAGCATGAGGAAAATATCAGATTGGTGATACAAGTGTTGAGAGAGAATTAGTTGTAGGCTAAATACAACAAGTGTAATTTCTTCTAGAGGTAGATCCAATATTTGGTTCATGTAATATTAGAATATGGAGTGGAAGTAGACCTAGACATATCAAGGAAATCATGGATTGGACAACCCCTAGAAATGTATCAGAGGTAAGATCATTTATGGGATTGGTTGGATATTACCGAAGGTTTATCCAAGAATTTTCAAAAATCGTCCATCTGATCTCTTCACTACAAAGGAAAGGGGTGAAACTTGTGTGGTCAAAAAAATGTGAGACCAACTTTCAGTGACTGAATTATCTTTTGACTGATTCCCCTATGTTGAAGATTTCATATCCTCATAAAGATTTTTTGGTTTGTATAGATTCTTTCCAAGAAGGACTTGGTGGAGTTCTCATGCAAGAGGGACATGTAATCAACTATGAATCAAGAAAATTAAGTGAGCATGAGCAACGCTATGTCACCCATGACTTAGAGCTTGCAACTATTATAGATTCTTTGAATATGTGAAGACATTAATTTCTTGGGAGAAGATTCATCTTAATGATAAATCATTGTGGGATAAAATATTTATTTGACCAACCATGTTTAAATTCCAAACATGACAGATAAATGGCTCTCATCAGGGAGTTTGATTTCGAAATCAACCATACTAAAGGGGAAGAAAATCAAGTGGTGGATGCACTCAACCAAATTGTGCAAATGGTACAGTTGGCAGCGACTAGTGTGTGTAAATATGATATAAAACAAAGGATCATATTTTCCCTACATCACGATGAACATTTCAAGATAATAAAGGACATTTTAGGGAAAGAGCCAAGGGGACCGAGCTGGAAAGAATATCAACTCATTGAAGATGAGTTTCTAATGTACAACACCATATTGTACATACTCAAATTAACTGAACTAAGAAAGTTAATTATAATGGACGAGTTCCATAAGAGGCCTTATGTGAGTCATCCAGGTTACTATAAAGTGGTAACAATAATAAGAAAATTTTATTACTGGCCTAGAATGAAGAAAGATATCACATATTATATCACCAAGTTATTATAGCTACAACAAGTAAAATTTGAACATCGACATCCATCAAGATTGCTTCAGCCAATCTCCTTGATCCCCAACCTAGTTGGTGGCACTCAGTATAGTCAGATTACTGAGAACTAGGCTTGTAATATCACTATTTCTCTTTGTTCACCAGGTGGGACCAAGAACATAGTGATTCCATAACACACATAAACTAAAGTAGCATGGGAAAAAAAATCTAATTATACAATCTAATATATATTTCACACACACTGCAAATGAAAGATAATGATGAACTCTATTCTAATACTGAAGTAGAAATTTACAATGAGAGGACCGATAACATTCCCAATTCCTACTCAGTTAATGGCACCTCAAATGTTACAACCATTGGAGATCGTGTCCACAAATTAACATTTTTCTTAGCATACTTAAGTATTAATAGAGAACAAAGTGATCCTATGAAATCCTAGCTCTCCAACACCTTAATTTTGTAGCATCATCATTCGGTAGCATAATCTACTAGTAACCAAGATGAGGCAGAGCACTAAAATGAAACATAGTAAATTGAAAGTGTACATAACCAAATAACTAAATAATAGCAGAAATGAAACTAAGAACCAACATGCTAAAACTAAATACACACAAAAAAAGAAAAATAACACAATGCCTTATCTCGAGTGGCCCCACCTCAAGGCTTGACCTGTGCTTGAATTCATAGGGTCACTAAAACATAATTATGAGAGAACTCCACACATAAACCAATGATCTATTAAGTCTGATGAAAACAAAGTTTTACCGATCAAGTGTGTCCAGTTCAGGTTTTAAAATCTAACTATCACTCTCATGGAGTGATCACACACATATACATGAAAGGGGGCCTGCTTGCTCTAGGAATGGGGCAACATGCCCGTCAAATTATGCTACCAGTTCCAAACAAACAAAACTAAATAATATGATAATAGTCTTCTTATTGGATCCTACAACATAATCGGCCCAACATTTATCAAAGAGCATAACCCTCAGCCAATTGAAGCACTGAATCCATCCCATGGTTGTGGGTTCTTGCATGTATTTGCACGGATGAGCATTGATGAGGGATCAGATCTTTGAGCAACTGATACAACTACCTATTACTTTATGAGGTTCATGTGAATATCCTCTCATCATGTCTTTGGTCATGAAGAGCATATTTTATGTTAAGAGTCGAACCTTTGTTTAATATATCATCTTAAAAATACCCTTCAATTCGCTTTCCTTTTCATCCAATGGTTGAAAGCATGACCTATGATGACCTGGAAGTACTAGACAATATTTAGAAAAGTTTAGGTCAACAAGATTCCTTGTGTTCAAGACATAAGTGGACACATGTTCATATTTGTGTAATGATTCAAATAATCTAAAACACACTTTTAACTTTAACCATTAAAAGGAAATAAGATAATTAATGACAAATTAGGTAAGGGAATAAGTCCTTAGTGTATGGAAATAGGAAAAAATAGATATGTGTTATAGGCAAAAAAGGGAGCAAAAATATGTCAAAACGGTGGTTCATCAACACTTCCCTGAACAATTTATGGTACCTCCTTCTACAATCATTACTTGAAACTATGATGTTGGAAATACAAAGCGATTGAGAAGTTTCGATAATTTGCAATTAATGAAGTTATGGGCACTACCAGAATCAATGAACATTGTTACCTTTTTCTTTTTGATATATCCTTCTATCTTGAGGGTTTGTGGGATACTAATGCTGACCAATGCATGACAATATATGGTTCGAGTAGTCTCTTCTAGTTCTATATCTTGCGATGGTTCCAATTCTTGATCTTCATCTTGTTCACAATCTATATAGAATAATTTATTCTCACCACATTTATGCCCCTTATTGTACTTGTTATCATGATTGAACATAGCCCCTTTTCTCTTATTTCATTCATTTGCTGATGTGTCAACCTTGTAAGTTGAGTGAGGTTAGGAGAGGGAGCATGGTGTTCTCTATAGTTGTTAGAGATCACTCTTTTAGTAGCCATATTTTTTATTTCCACTTTCCTTTCCACACTGAAAGCATGCTCTATGGATTTAGGTTCGAAGAGACACACCTCATGTTGAATGTTCTCCTTTAAAGTGAATATAAAGAGATCTAACAAATTATCCGCTGGAATGTTCTTTAAGTTGAGACTTAGTAATTTTTGGAATTGTTGAGTGTACTATGCAATTGGACGTCTTTGCCAAAGATTTATTAATTGACTAAAGAATGTATTGCTGTTAATATCCCCACAATTTGCTATCAATTCATCCGTAAAAACAAACCAAGAGATAATAAAATCCTTTTTTCTTTCTCAAATCCATTGATACCAAACAAATCAATCATTTTTAAATGTAAAATCCCATGATCTAAGCATAAAATTCAAGTATCTTTACTCAATTATATGAGAAGAATATATATATATATATATATATATATATATATATATATATATATATATAAGATGAATGAATAATTGATGATGTTTTACAATGTGGGGGGCCTGTATAAATATTCCTAAGAAAATGTCTTTTTCAAAAGTCATGTCTTTTAATTAACATACGACCTTTCATTATTATTATTATTTATTTATTATACTTCTATATTTATTTTATTTATTATTTATTATTATTACTTAGCTTTAGACTTTATGTATATAACATTTCCTTTCCCTTTTGAAATGCTTTGTCCTCAAAGCAAGGGTAATGAAGGATTTTGTTGTGAACATTTTTGTCTCCCAATATGCATCTTCCTCTAGAGGGTTTTTCCATTTAACGAGTGTTGGCCCTTGACCAAGTTTTGAGAAAATATTGGTCATGTTTGACCATTTTTAGGGACTTCGACAAGATGGTCAAAGATGGAGCGCCCAGGTGGAGCGGAGATCCTGGAGCGGAGATCACAAGATCTCACTCATTTTGTGGACTTTTGGGCTTTTAGGGTTTATGTAATGGGTTAAGGGATGTTAGTCCATGGGTTTACCCATGATTAGGCCTCTTTGTAAATGTATAAATAAGTAGCTAAGTGATGTAAGAAGTAGTTCTAGATCTGGTTGGCTATGTGCACAGTATGTTTGGCTTAGTGCAAGAGAATGTAAGTTTCTTTGTGCACAGATGTTGCATGTAAGGCTTTGTGCTATTAAGGAGTTGGTTTTGTGCCTTGACTTAATTTAGGGAAGGAGGATCTGGCGAGGTGCATGCAGGTCTCCTGTCCTTTGTGAAGTTGGCTCTGTATCTTTGTGCACAGGAGAAGAAGAATGTACGAAGCTTGAAGACTAATAAAGAAGAAGAAGAAGATTGATGGACGTAGCCCCACACTAGGGTGAACCACGTATATCCTATGTTGATGTGATTTGTGCAATGTTGTTCATGTTGTTTATATATTTATCTGCTTAGTGCTCTATTGATGGTAAATAGATGCTATATCTGAGTTGATGCTATGTGCCTAACGATTGAAAGTGTTTGATTTGATTATTACTGCGCTATTATGTACTTAGGGTTTGATCTGCGATGTTAATGATAATCATAATCTAATGCATATTTTTGGCTAAGTGCTCTGTTAAGTGTTGTAATCACAGATCTGTATCCCATCTAGATTATAGACACCTGAGTTCTGCAACCCCCTGATGCAGGAGCATCTCTCCATGTAGCCAGCCAGCCAGCCAACCACGTCAGCGCGCATGCATTCAAGGATGAAAGGGAGGCGCAGCCTCATTCGAATATTTGAAATGAATGTAATTTAATGTCTTAGGTTGGTGAGCCGTGGAAGCCGTGCCTTTGTGCAGGCATTAGGTAGGATTGGCTTTAATGCAGATCGGCTGAGATCTAGTTCTGGATAGTAGACTAGACAACCATTGATTGTAATTTATTAGAGTAGGTGAAATCCTGGAGGGAAGTGCTCGATGGAGCACCTCAGGTAAAAGAGATTTTAGATCTAATTTTGAGTTAGTGGTAAGCATGGTTGTAGAGGAGCTAGAGAGAGCTTAGGAACACCATTGTAAAGATACAGGCATTTTCCATTTAATATAAGAGAAGTAGTTTTTCCTGCATTATTCTGTGTACATGGATATCTGTGTGTGTTCCATGTATATTCTGTAAATGTATGCTGTGATTGTATGTTTACAGAGAGTTGTGTTTGATTTCAGGTTGAAGGTCTTTGAGGCTTCATACCAAGAGGGTGTGACAGAACGCTGAGGTTCTGAGAGACGTGCACAGAGGATGCACTTCTGAACTCTGAGGAGTCAGACGAAGACGTGCTGAGGGCACATGACTGAGATCAACAACTCGGGAAGGGGAAGAAGACCTTTGAGGTTACTGAATACCTCAGGAGGCAAGGCCGTGTATGAAAACACAGTTGCAGACAGAATCACTGAGGATTCTGTAGGAGTTTTGCCAGGTGGGCATTGAGCGTAAGCATGAGGTGCTGGAGTAAGAACTCGGTCGAGAGTTCGAAGAAGAACAGAATCACTGAGGATTCTGTGAGAGCTCTGACAGGTGGGCATTGAGTGAGTGCATAAGTGCACAGGAGAACAAAACTGCTGAACGTTCTGTGGAGGAGATACTCCGCCAGTAGGGCATCGAGAAAGTGTGTAGGCAGGCATAGGAATCAGAGAACTCTTTGAGTTCTGTCATCTGAAGGAAGTATCCACTGAGGGAACTTTCACTGGGTTGTTGAATACCCAGAAGCACTCAAGAAGAGGCTTGAGCAGAAGGATAGCCAGGAGGGCAGCCATTTCACTCTCCATCTGAGGGAGAAGAAGGACAAAATCCCTTAGGGGTCTGAGTGTTCTTGGGAAGCTCAGGAGAGATAGCACTGTGGGTGCGCAGAGACTCTGCAGGAGGGAATACATCAAAATCCTTTGAAGTATTCGAGGAGAAGAAGCTCAGGAAGGGTAGCGTCATATATGCGCGGCGAGACTTAAGTTCGAGGAGCTCGCAGAAGGAACAGGTAAGGTCGAGACCTTTAGAATTTGGAATTTCTTCCAAGACTGGGAGGAAGGTGTGAAGGAGCTCAGGGAGGAGCAACAGGAGCCGTCAGATTAGGAGTAGGATCGACGACAACCATCGGATCTGCAGAAGTTGCGAGGGAGTTAATTCCTCGTGGATAGGAAGAAAATCTCGATAAGGGGTGAAGCCATCGAGATATAGACACTCGGAGAATCGAAGTTCTCGAGGTCGTGAGAATCGGGACGTCAGAAGTCTCGAAATAGCAATTAGATCAGGACCGTCCATTCCTAGGACGCGTGGCAGCAATCAAGCGTCATCGGTGGAAATCCCGACGGAAGGTCGTTCATCGGCCAATCGGCATTTGGGATATCAGGGACATCGAGGACATGAGTTTGGTCGCTCGACATTAGAAACCATGAATTGGTGAGATGTGACCTGGATCGTTTCGTTTGTAAGTAGACGCGTGTCACGAGATTACCCACATCGGTGTCTCGGGCATCGAAAGTCAGCGTGGAGATTATTCTACCTCACGAGTAGCGAAGTCGCGAGTAGCGAGATTGCGAGCATCGACATCTCGGCGTCTCGGGCATCGAAGGTTGGACGAGGAGGAATTCAATCTCACGAGTGGTGAGAAGGCGAAGCTCCATATTGTGGGCCTAGCTGACGTCACATTGGGACATCCCCGATCGAGATATCGAGAGTCCTAGGGTCGAGGAAACCATGACAACGAAAATCGCGATATCGCGAAACACGATTTCCCAACAGGCAGAGAATTGTGTGGGGGCCACAGGAGTCGACGCGGAGGATAGGTGGCAGGTCAAAGGGCCGGGAACCGTCGGAGTACTGGCGCATCGGGAATCAACGTATCGTGGATTCCAAAGGCGTATGCATATTGTCAACAAGAACCCCGAAACTCTGATAGGAAGCTATATGGCTGTAGTCATATGGTAAGTGGTCACATGGACCAGAAGCATAGCCAGAGGGGCTAGCGCGTGGAAGGAGCACATTGGCAAATTGACGTTCGGAAGTTCAAGAGGTAAGAATCTCTTGACAACGGGGATCGAGAAACCCCAAAGTTCGATAACAGTTTCTTTCCTATGGGGAAAGTTGATCGCGGTCTAGTGTAGGGCCCGAGAAGGTGAGAAAGGACCTATGGATCTGGGTCATATTTCATCAGTGATTCCTGAGGGAATCCTAGGAGCCAATGAAGGCTCAACAAAATTGAGAATTTGAACTATCCTGTGTGAGCAGGTGGGACGTCTGATGTGCTCGTTTGCGTCAGGTGGTATCAGAGCGGGATTCTGTTTGTATATTGCAGACAGAGAAAAGTAGAAAGAAGACAGAGTTGTTGAAGACTATGTAATGATTGTTTGCAGGTAGGCAACAATCAAGGGGACAATCGAGAGGACTGGAAGGATGAAGCTGGGGACACTCTTGATGCGGAGTGACAGCAGCAGATCTGCCAAGAAGGCAGATAAACATAGCAAGATGGCTACTGAAAGCCATAGGCATGATGAAAAGAAGAGGCCAGAGTTGATGAGTGCAGCAGAGATGAATAGAGAGCTTGCAAATATACGAGCAGAGATAGAAAATCTCGAACTGTGGATGCCGAAGGATAAGGAAAGGGTTCGGGTATGCGAACTAGAAATTGGAGAAATTCTCGGTGCAGAGGATGAAATGAGATCGTCTGATGATCTCAATAACTGCCAGATGGGTAGCAAAGAAATTCCAGATTGCCAGGAGGGCAACAAGTTGAGATCAGCTGAAGATCTCACAGACTGTCAAGAGGACAGCCAAGGAATTTCATATCGCCAGCAGGGCAATGGAGAGAGGTCACTGCGGGATCTCAAAGACTGCCAGGAGGGTAGCGAGGACGTCTCATATTGCCAAGAAGGCAGAGATGAGCGGTTGAGACTATCTGAAAGTCTCATGGAATCGGAGGTGAGTTCAATTCAGTAGGGGTTTCTGATGAAGATGGGATCAGTTGATCTCGAAATATGCCAGGAGGGCAACAGAAACATCCCATTTTGCCAGATGGGCAGGGATGAGAAAATGAGTCAGATTCAGCCAGGGGAGATGATAGAGCAGATGAGACTGTCTGATAGTCTCATAAATTCAGAGATGGAAAGGGATCAATAGGTG
>JASDQU010240703.1:89646-113101 GCA_032191745.1 Picea mariana
TTTTAATCTTTTTAGCCAACTTTGTATAGTTTTGGCCCTTTTTGATGCGCTGTGGAGTTAATCCTTGTGTCATGGATGATTGTTTTTCTGTGTTGATGATGTTGAGTTCTTGTCGCCCTGTGCGGACGAAATTTCAGTGATAACACCATCTGCCCAGGAAGAGGCAGAAAATTCTGTTGTAGATGGTGCAACAGTAGAAGAACAGTCACAGCTAGAGATGACTTTCAAAAGGGAATTGGAGCAGACATTGGAGACTGCCCAAGCAGATGAAGGGAAGAATGAGCGTTCTGGGGAACAACTCAACAATTTCAGCCAGGAAGATGAAAGAGCTGTAGCATTGGAGCTAACAACCGAAGAAGCAGAAGAGGATGACGAGCATTCTGAGGAATGGCTCAGCATTTTCAGCCATGAAGCTGAAATTAATGCAATAGAGGAGGTTGTATAAGTAGAGGAAGACACAGACATCATATGTTTGGCTGATCTGTGGGATCAGATTGAAGCCCTGGAAGAAAGGGTAAAGGTGCAGGGCGTGCACATCCAACAGGTGAAGTTGGAAGCGAAAAATGAAGGAGGCATGGGAGATCATGATGATCTGCCCAATAGACAAACATTTTTGCAGCCGAGGAGATTGCAAAAATGGGACCAGCCACTGGAGCAGCTGGATGCAACGATCGAAGAAATCAGAAGGATGATGTTGAAATCAGCAGACACTGCCAGAAGGAAAAGGCTGAGCAGAAGAGACGAAGCAGCAGCAGCAGTGCAGCAGAAGCAGTAGCAGCAGGAAGATGGAGCGGATGAACAACTCCAGATATTTATTTGGGATCCAGGAGGATTCCAACAGCTACAGGGGAAGCTCATGAGCAGGAGCTCATGATTTTTGCAGCTGTGGAGTATGATGCAGGAGCATCTCTCCATGCAGCCAGCCAGCCAACCAGCCACGTCAGCGCGCATGCATTCAAGGATGAAAGGGAGGTGCAACCTCATTCGAATATTTGAAATGAATGTAATTTAATGTCTTAGGCTGGTGAGCCATGGAAGCCATGCCTTTGTGCAGGCATTAGGTAGGATCGGCTTTAATGTAGATCGGCTGAGATCTAGTTCTGGATAGTAGACTAAACAACCATTGATTGTAATTTATTAGAGTAGGTGAAATCCTGGACGGAAGCGCTCGATGGAGCACCTCAGGTAAAAGAGATTTTAGATCTCATTTTGAGTTAGTGGTAAGCATGGTTGTAGAGGATCCAGAGAGAGCTCAGGAACACCATTGTAAAGATACAGGCATTTTCCATTTATATAAGAGAAGCAGTTTTTCCTGCATTATTCTGTGTACATGGATATCTGTGTGTGTTCCATGTATATTCTGTAAATGTATGTTGTGATTGTATGTTTGCAGAGAGTTGTTTTTGATTTCAGGTTGAAGGTCTTTGAGGCTTCATACCAGGAGGGTGTGACAGAACGCTGAGGTTCTGAGAGCCGTGCACAGAGGATGCACTTCTGAACTCTGAGGAGTCAAACGAAGACGTGTTGAGGGCACATGACTGAGATCAACAACTCAGGAAGAGGAAGAAGACCTTTGAGGTTACTGAATACCTCAGGAGGCAAGGCCATGTACGAAAACACAGTTGCAGACATAATCACTGAGGATTCTGTAGGAGTTCTGACAGGTGGGCATTGAGCGTAAGCATGAGGTGCTGGAGTAAGAACTCGGTCGAGAGTTCGAAGAAGACCAGAATCACTGAGGATTCTGTGAGAGCTCTACCAGGTGGGCATCGAGCGAGTGCATAAGTTCATAGGAGAACAGAACTGTTGAACGTTCTGTGGAGGAGATACTCCGCCAGGAGGGCGTCGAGAAAGTGTGCAGGCAGGCATAGGAAACAGAGAACTCTTTGAGTTCTGTCATCTGAAGGAAGTATCCATTGAGGGAACTTTCACTGGGTTGCTGAATACCCATAAGAACTCAAGGAGAGGCTTGAGCAGAAGGATAGCCAGGAGGGCAGCCATTTCACTCTCCATCTAAGGGAGAAGAAGGAAAAAATCCCTTAGGGGTCTAAGTGTTCGTGGGAAGCTCAGGAGAGATAGCATTGTGGGTGCACAGAGACTCTGCAGGAGGGCATACATAAAAATCCTTTGAAGTATTCGAGGAGAAGAAGCTCAGGAAGGGCAGCGTCGTATACGCGCGGCGAGACTCAAGTTCGAGGAGCTCGCAGAAGGAACAGGTAAAGGTCGAGACCTTTAGAATTTGGAATTTCTTCCAAGACTCGGAGGAAGGCGTGAAGGAGCTCAGGGAGGAGCAATAGGAGCTGTCAGATAGGGAGCAGGATCGACGACAACCGTCAGATCTGCAGAAGTTGTGAGGGAGTTAAGTCCTCATGGACAGGAGGAAAATCCTGATAAGGGTTGAAGCCATCGGGATATAGACACTCGGAGAATCAGAGTTCTCGAGGTCGTGAGAATCGGGACGTCAGAAGTCTCGAAATAACGATTGGATCAGGACCGTCCATTCCTAGGACGCGTGGCAGCAATCAAGCGTCATCGGTGGAAATCCCGACGGAAGGTCGTTCGTCGGCCAATCGACATTCAGGATATCGGGGATATTGAGGACATGAGTTTGGTCGCTCGACATTAGAAACCCCGAATTGGCGAGATGTGACCTGGATCGTTTCGTTTGTAAGTAGATGCATGTCACGAGATTACCCACATCGGCGTCTCGGGCATCAGAAGTCAGCGTGGAGATTATTCGACCTCACGAGTAGCGTAGTTGCGAGCATTGGCATCTCGATGTCTCGAGCATCGGAGGTTGGACGAGGAGGAATTCAATCTCACAAGTGGCAAGAAGGCGAAGCTCCATATTGTGGGCCTAGCTGACGTCACATTGGGACATCTCCGATCGGGATATCGAGAGTCCTAGGGTCGAGGAAACCGTGACAACGAAAATTGCGATATCGTGTAATGTGATTTCCCGACAGGCAGAGAATTGTGTGGGGGCTATAGGAGTCGACGAGGAGGACAGGTGGCAGGTCAAAGGACCGGGAACCATCGGAGGACTGGCGCATCGGGAATCAACGTATCGTGGATTCCAAGGGCGTATGCATATTGTCAACAAGAACCCCAAAACTCCGATGGGAAGCTATATGGCTGTAGTCATATGGCAAGTGGTCACATGGACCGGAAGCGTAGCCAGAGGGGCTAGAGCGTGGAAGGAGCGCATTGGCAAATCGACGTTCAGAAGTTCAAGAGGTAAGAATCTCTTGACAACGAGAATCGTGAAACCCCGAAGTCCGATAATAGTTTCTTTCCTGTGGGGAAATTTGATCGCGGTCCAGTGTAGGGGCCGAGAAGGTGACAAAGGACCTGTGGATCTGGTTCAGATTTCATCAGTGATTCCCAAGGGAATCCTAGGAGCCACTGAAGGCTCAACAAAATTGAGAATTTGAACGATCCTGTGTGAGTAGGCGGGACGTCTGATGTGCTCGTTTGCGTCACCCCCGCTGCATCTACCTCGGGTGAGACTTCATTTGCTTCGCAGGTGTTGCCAAAAGGACTGGTAGTTAGTGTTTTGTTGGTGTGTTGTTGAAGCGTTGAACTCTTTGTCTGCCCCTGTGCCAACAAATGGTTTCGTTGCCGGGACCTGAAACTATGATTGTTGGGAATTGAAGAAAAGAGAAAGATTTGTGCGTAGATCTATTGCTGTAGTGCGCAGTATTCTACTTGACTTGCAGAGCTATGTGCTAAGAGAGAAGCCTGATTTGAAGAAAAGAGGTAAGATATTAAAGCTTTGTGCTCTGGTAAAGTTAATATAAGTAGAAATTTTTTCTTTGGAAGTATAGGTATGTTTGATAGGTTTTCTCCTAGTCTGAAAACTAGGGCACAGTTAGAAGAAATAATTGATCTGAATAAATCTGATAGAAATAGAGAAAGATATGTTATTCCGATAAATAGAAATAATTTTTGGACTAATAAGTGGATGCAGAAACCTAGAAAGAATTTTTGCAGAATGCAGGTCCATCATTGTGATCCCAGTGCGTAGTACAAGAAAGGCTGGGGAATGTTTAAAAGAAAGAGAGGATTAACACTGTGTTATAATTGCAGAAGGCTGAGACATCTTGTTAAGGAATGCCCTTGTATAGGTCCTTTTTGTCTTTTTTGTAAATCTATTGGTCATGAGGTTGAGGATTGCCTAAGGATGATTGCCAAAGTTGAAAAGATGAACATGAGACAAGAAAATTACAAAGAAGGTCAAGAGGCTAAGGATATGTTAGAGAACCAGAAAGAATCAGAGACTATGTTATTATAGTTGAAAGAAACACTGAATGATCATAGAGACATCAATTTACTAGAGATATTGAAAGAAAAGAAATGCATAGAAACAAGAATATGAGACTTCGACATAGACTGTGTATTGGATGAAGAAACACAGGTGAATATTATGCCAGAAAGCACTTGGGAAATTTTGGGGAAGCCTGCTATGATACCTTCATTGGGAAAGATAGGTCTGTTTAAAGGAAAGATGATAAACATATGTGGAAGAGTTACTAATATACCTATGATTGCTCATGAAACATCAACTAAAGAAGAATTTGAAGTTATTAAGTTTGTTGAGAACAACAACCCTTTTGCACTTTTGTTAGGAAAGACTTGGATTGAGAAGGATCAGATCAGAAGAAAAGCAGAGGAAGAAGCTACAAAACAAAAAAAACAAGAATTGAGGGACTCCATAGCTAGAAAAATAGAGAAAATAATAAAAGAACAAGAGAATAAGTTGAAGCACTAGAAGGCAAGACAATTAGTTTTCGAAGTTGAAAGAATGCAGGAAGGCTTAAAGAACCTATCCATGCAGGAAATAAGTATAGTCACCCTGGAAATAGTAAGAGAAGAGGTATTACCTTTGAACCTTTTGAAAGACCATCAGCATCGCGAAGTCACTATGCTAAGAGAAGATAAGAATACATATGGAAAGAGGAATCCAGAAACTCAGATCATAGGAAATAAGGAAAGAAATCTTAGTAAGAAGAAAACAAAGTTAGAAAATCTACAGAAAGTTCCAGATAATACTTCGTAGAAGGAAAGCTTGAAGAACTTGAACCTCGTAGGAATAGAAGAACCTTGCAGAATGGGACTTCACCACGATGAAATTGTATGATCGTTGGAGGCACCCCGACCGTTAGAGTGATGCTCCAGAATGGTTAGAAAAGAAATTATTGACAGAAAAATCACCATTGTAGTGTTGGGACCGCGCCATAACGAACAAATTCGTATTGATTGAGGAACTCCTACCCGTTGGAAGAATCTGTTACGACGTTACTTATTTAACCTGTCAGACACTGCGTCGGGACCACCTTTTTCAAACCAAGATATCCAAGCTAACATAGAATTGATTGCATACCGCGCTATGATTTCTAGACCTTGCCATTCATTTGATTGCCTTGCTTTTCCATTCGCCTACCCGATTTATTTTATTACAAGTGTGAATGTTGGGCAAGCATAGCACGCTAGAGAAGTTTGTGGATGAGATTTTGATTGACCTCATGGCTGAGAAGGTCATGTCTGTAGGAATACTGGCATTGTTGACTGGTGGATTGCAAGCATCCCCCTCGACTGAGAAACGAAGCAAGCACCACGATGATCTGGCTAACGCGAAGCAGATCTCGTTGGTCTTACCAGACTATATACCACATTTGGTTGGTATAGTTATCCGTGACAACATCCCATGTGACTTTGAGTACATGCTGATCATTGCGTGCCTCTCGAAGGGGATGCACATAGTTGGACCTCAGTTGGGATTGATCTCATCTCTCAAGATAAGCGACTTCAACCTTGGAGACTGGAAGAACTATGTGATTCTCGTGCCGCATAGGTATTTGATGAAGACGACTGGAAAGAAGCCCAAAAGATAGTTCCCTAGCCGTGGATTAAGGAGCTCGCGAGAGCAACAATCTTGAACGTAATGAAGATCCCCCACTTCAGCTGACATCAGGAGGTTAATGCTTGCGTTAAAATCCTCCTGTTGTGCTACCATGGAGGGTATCTATGGCTGGATATGAGTGTCACTGTGGATCCGACACTGATCCACCTGATCACAGGACTGAGCATGTAGGAACCGGACCCTCAACAAATCTACCCAGGGAAGGCTGCAAATTTCTCCCTGGAACAATGCATAAAGGAAAACTATGGTGATGTGGAGAAAGGAAAGAGAGGCTACAAGGTAGCCTCCATCTAGGATGGTGCAGTGCGCCTAGATTGTCAGCTTATAGTGGGAAAGATTGGCAGAAAGAAGGCTCGAGCCAATAAGCCTCAGTCGAAGAATGTGCTCACAATGGACGATGCCAATCTCATCATCGCAATCGTGGAAGATGCCTTAGAGGATATATTTTAGAGACATGAAGTGAAGCAAGAAACGCTGTATGACAGATTAGAGAAGGATCTCAAAGACATACAAAAAGCTATCCATTTGAGCCGCACAGTACATACTGCGTCTTCTTCATCAGAAATTGCAGAATTGGGGGATGAGCCCACCCAACTACGAAGGCTAGAAGGTGCCACAGAGGCTCGACTTTGTCGAGTCCAAGAAGAAAAGGAGGAGTCGCTAGAGAAACTTCGAGTTGCACAGAAGGAGAAAAACAAAATTTGGGTGGAGTTCGAGTAGAACAATGTGAAGATACAGGAAGAAAAGGACCATTTGCTCACAGAGCAGACTGTGGTCAAAGAGGCAGTAATTAGAGAACTTCGCTCTGTGCCGGGCTTGACACAAGAGGAAGAAGAGTCAACTGAGATGCAAGTGGGGAAACTCGCCAAAGCCATTCAACAGCTTCAAGAAAGGGTAATGGAGCTAGAGATCCAAGCAGTGCCGAGCACTCCATAAGAAGTGTGCGATCAAAGGGAAGAAGCTGCCAGGAACGTAGTAGAAAGAATCAGGGAATTGGCCTCAGAGTGTAAAAATTTAAGTGATTGAAGTGCACAGACCTATGAGTGCCTTGCAAAAGATCCAGAGCTAAGGAAATTGGAAGCACAAATCCAGGAGGCGAAGAAACAAGCATCCACCGTGCAAGCACAGATGAAGCTGCTTACTGCAGTTGATAATATGAAACGATCACAAGAACAACATGCAGTTCAAAATTAGGTTACTACTATCCAGAGAAAAGTCATGGAAGTGACACAGAGGCTCCAATCGGTGCAGGAAGAAGCTTGCACGCTGTTTGAAGAGATTGAAGGACAAGGATCAAATCTGGAACAAGTAGTTACGATAGTGGAACAACACCTAGAAGGGCTTGTCACCGAGCAAGTAATTCAGGAGTTCGCTGAGCAGGAGGCTCTGATGAAGCAACAAGTTGAGGCAACTCGAGCTAATCTCGAGGCCTTTGAAGCAATGTTTCCCAGATTCGAGTGACTCGGGACGAGTCACAGATGAGTGTTGGGGGCCTTTTGGCCCTTGACCAAGTTTTGAGAAAACATTGGTCATGTTTGACCATTTTTAGGGACTTCAAGAGGCTAGTCAAAGATGGAGCACCCAGGCGGAGAAGAGATTGCGGGATCTCAATCATTTTGTGGACTTTTGGGATTTTAGGGTTTATGTAATGGGTTAAGGGATGTTGGCCCATGGGTTTACCCATGATTAGGCCTCTTTGTAAATGTATAAATAAGTAGCCAAGCGATGTAAGAAGTAGTTCTAGATATGGTTGGCTATGTGCATAGTATGTTCGGCTTAGTGAACGAGAATGTACATTGCTTTGTGCACATACATTGTATGTAAGGCTCTGTGCTATTAAGGAGTTGAATTTGTGCCTTGACCTAATTCGGGGAAGGAGGATCTGGCGAGGTGCACGTAGGTATCATGTCCTTTGCGGAGTTTTCTCTATAGCTTCGTGCACAAGAGTAGAAGAATGTAAGAAGCTTGAAGACTAATAAAGAAGAAGAAGAAGATTGGTGGAGATAGCCCCACACTGGGGTGAACCACGTATATCCTGTGTTGATGTGCTTTGTGCAATGTTGTTCATGTTGTTTATATATTTATCTGCTTAGTACTCTATTGATGGTAAATAGATGCTAGATTTGAGTTGATGCTATGTTCCTAATGATTGAAAGTTTTTGATCTGATTATTACTGCGTTGTTCTATACTTAGGGTTTGATCTATGATGTGAATGAGAATCATAATCTAATGCATATTGTTGACTAAGTGATCTATTAAGTGTTGTAATCACAGATCCGTGTCCCAGCTAAGTTGTAGACACCTGAGTCCTGCAACCCCCCCTGCATCTACCTCGAGTGAGACTTCATCTGCTTCGCAGGTGTTGCTGAAAGGGTCGGTATTTAGGGTTTTGTTGGTGCACTGTTGAAGCATTGAACCCTAGGTATTCTCCTGTGCCAATAGCGAGGTACTCTTTTAATGGTTCTAGAGTGAATTTCTTCTCCCTAGTGGCACTATATCAAGTGCTTTGTTATTTGTTAAAGTACATGCACATAGTATATCCTCAACATGTATGTGTACTCAAACCATAACACTTGACTTTTCCCGAATAACCTTTATTGTTGAGCTCTCCCTTCTAACTATACTTGAAGGCTGTGATTCTCCCACTAGTATCATTTGAATTAATATTAATAGTTCAACCCAACCAAGTTGTTGATATGAGCTATCTACTTTAGGTACTTGATATGAACCTTGAGGATGATCTAATATATATTGAGGGTTAATGATTAGCTTATGTACTTTAAGGATCCCATCCTTTGCCGAGAAAATTGGTGCATCTGGTTCTACCTTGCTCAACACCATGACCATATGTTTTTTGAGGTTATACCATTTCTTTATGTTTTTCTTCTTGCCTTGATTTTTGAAATTTAGGGTCTTCTTCATGGGAAAAGATATTTCCTAAATTTTTGCTTTGTATTTTTTTCACTTGTTGTCTATGATAATTTAAATATGCACATTTCTTCTTTCTTTCATTTTCCCTAACCTCAACTCTACCTTGGACAATAGAGAATCCAACATCCACAGAAAAAGTGACTTTACCTAAATCAAAGGATGAAAACTAGGGATTACCACCAAATCCCCTCTCACAAAACTACAAGGAGAACACCTTCTTGCTGAGGTTTTTACAAAACCTCCCCGAAAAATATTTCCCTTCTCTATTTATAACATAGATTGTTAGAGGATGTGAGCGACTGAAGGTTTTTTGATCGATGCACCTTTAAGGTACATACACACTGGTGTGCACATAAAAAATAAATCACTGATGGTTCAATGTTTAAAAGCACTGTCATATGTTATAATAAAAATAACAAGCACCGATAAAAGCGCATCGGTGCCATTGAAAATTACGCACTAGTGTGAATCACTGTTTTCAAGCGCACTGCGGTAGGGTAAATAAAAAAAAATTACCTAACCAATTTTCATTGTTACTCTTCATCCCATTCTTCTAAACTCTCAAGAAATCATCAATGCTCACCCTCCTTCTAAAGATGCCTTGTTCCCGATGCACTACAACTACTTAGATAACTCCATTGGTAGATTCCACACATTTCCAAATTTTGAAAAATACCACAAATTTTCATTTCCTCTCAACTGTGAAACCAAGCCTCCTCAAGACATAATAGGCTAGGTGAATTGTTTATTACCTTCCTATTTTCATTTTCATCCAATTAAAATTTGAATTTAGCTTGAAATTTGGCATTTTTTTCAATTTTTTTTCTTCGATTCCACACGGCGTGCCTGAATAATTTGGCTCACCCCAAAGTGGTGTACTGTCCTGTGTTAAATTCACAGTAAGCACTCCCTCGATGCATCTAATTTAAACGTATGAACTGATGTCATTCAAGGAAGAGCACAAGGATAAATTTTGAAAACAAAGCAATGCATCCTTTAGAACACCCCGCAATTGATGCATATTTTGTTTCTCCCTACACTGATACATTCCACTTAATTAAGCACACCACTAAATTTATGAAATATAAAATTTAACGTAGCGGTGAAACCATTTTAACCAAATGCACTGGTGCTATTTACAAAACCATATCAGGATAGATATTGAACGACTTGACATAGCGGGGCGTCCCATTGGATGCCCCATTCTCAATGCTCTATTCTTTAAAATGCATTGATGTACAAGACATTGATGCTCCAATATCATAATAGCACCAATTCATTAATAGTAACAATTCATATCACTTTAGCTGCGATTAAGAAATTTAACCTAGCAGTTCCCATAGGTCCAAAAACGCATCGGTGTTGTAAAGAACATGACACTAGGATGAATTTTTCATAATCCATTAGCGCAATGCATCTTATTATATGCATTGCTAAAATACGTGGCGGTTTGACTATAAGTGTGGAGCACCAGTGCATAAACACTAACAATATGCACCACCATAGGTTTTGAAAAATAATCATAGTAGTGTGTCTTATGTAGGGCCCCATTTCCGGTGCATTAGTAAGACAACGCATAACTAAAAAACATGTTGGTGATCTGGTAAAACTAGTGCACAAGTGCTTTCAGTTTAACAAACTCCATTGATAAATTTGCATTCCATAAAGTGCATTGGTGCGTTCATATTAACACATCACACTGCTTAAGTTGTAATGAAACAATTTAACCTAGTGGTGCCTTTAGGTACAAAAAATGTACCAGTGTTTCAAAGAGCACAACAACGTGTCGATAATTTCAAAACTTAATGGTGGTGTAAAAAGAAACATGGTGCACCAATTCGTGTTAGTAACAACACCACATGGCGATGATGTTTGACTGATATAGAGCACCAGAGGTGGGGCATAAGTGCTGTTTTAGGCGCATTGGTTACTTTTTAATTTTTTTTTGAATATAAGTTATTTATATATGTGTGTGTTTTATAATTTCAATTTAATTTATATATATATATATATATATATATATATATATATATATATAAAACACAATATTTGTGTGTGAATCAAAGACGAGGATGACGAGAGGAGGAACAATAGCAATAGGTTGAGATGCACACATTTATACGTGAGTGGTGTTGAGGGAAAGGTATAGAAAGACCTTACTCAATCATTTTCAAATATTACTTGGCTAGAGTAATATAGTTGGGAATGTCACGCGAGGTTTATATCCTAAGACAAAATATCATTTGATCCAGGAGTAATAAGTACAAGGAACCGATGTTGTTCTTTTATATTATTTAACTGTGTAAAAGAATAAATTAGGAAAACAAATGCACAAGTATTCTGTTTAAGACAAGTGACAAATGAAATAAAAATCTGAAAATAAATCAGAATAATAGACAAGTGAGACAAAACCAACAATCTGATTCTTTTATCAATTTCATTTCGAGTTACAAAAATAATCCTTTTTTCAAACCCTTGCGAGGGTATGGACCAATATCAAATTTAGAAGCCTCCGATGGGCACCATACAAAAAGAGTCTGGCAATAAGAAATGATTGAGACTAAAGATCTGGATCAACTTTGCCACAAAAGCATCATGTACTGACTCTGCAAAATATTCTCTATCACTCATGAAACCTAATCCATAAACAAATCAGAATACACAAACTACCTAAAATAAATGATCAACCTTTCAATATCAAGCTGCTAAAGTATGCAACTCAATCTTTGAATCCTGCTACCTTCAATAAGACCCATGCTGTCAATAAGAGGATTAAGATTTCTAGAAAACTCAGAGTGAATGAAAATGATAATATCACAAGTATAAGAGTAAACCTTATATCAGAAATTTTTTTCCTTGCTCTCTCTCCTTTGAGATGAGCTTTTATATCTTCCAAAAGAGGTTGCGGTAGTTTCAACTACCTTTTTAGTTAAGTCTCAATTAACTTAACACAATCAAGGACAAATAATGATAGTAAAATAATAAATAATAAGGGTATATTGAATAGTAACTAATAGGTGGGACCCCTTAATTCTCTTTTTAAAAATGTGCTCTTAATTTTGATTCCCTCCTTATTACTCTTTTATTTTATTGAAATAATGAAATATGCCATCCATTAAAATTTCATACAACATGCATTTATAATTTTCCTTGTGCCTCCCAAAATCTTTTTTATATATAAATAATCAAAATATTTGTTGAGCTCCACTTTTTCCATGTTTTCCGCTGTACAAAAAAATTCATTATTACACATTTTCCTGCATTTCGTTGTTAATACACACCATAAACCCTAATTAAACACCATCATTTGTCATTCTATCCAGTGTGGTTAATACATTGTCTTTTCTATGTTTTTAGTGGTTAAAAGATGATTATATCATGGTTTACTTATGACGGTTTGTGAAGTGTGATTCTTGTACTAGAACAATCAATATTTTTGTATCATAACCACAATTCAACATTTCCACACCAATATTGTCATTCCGGTACCCGTCATTGTTTAGCATATTAGTGCACTTTGGGGAAAAATACGAAATATGGGTTTTCTCCGTAGTGACATTGAAATATGGGAACATGTGCCAAAATCCACCGAGGTCGAATGTGTGGACCTCCAACTCAGGGGGAATAATTCAACCAAATTAATAAAAGTTCTAGATAGTTAATTTCGACCTCAATTTTCTTGCAAATAAAGAAGAATATGAAGAATCTGGAACATGGGTTTTGTTCCGAGCATGGCAAATTGGGTCTTGAAGGGGCATTTTCCAAACAAATGAACAATTGAGGAGTTATCCATGGTTCTTTGAACTAACATTTGCACAAATTTCATGATATCTCCATATTTAATAATGTGGTCTTCAAGTTGACGTCAAATCAAAATTGGTACGAGAATATTTAGATTGATTGCATCCATCAAATTGAAGATATGGTCAGGCCGTTCCTCCAAGCTCCGATCAAAGAATAATTGATGATCTGTTATATATTGGTTTTCAACTTCCCTATTTTAGATCGATGCATCTAAAAATGTATTAAATTTTTTATTCCAAAGATCGTGTATTGTCGCTCCTTCTCCTTTCATGTATAAATGAAGGATGGAGATAGCAAGCCAAGGGAGGATTGGATATATCAGAATTAAGTGTTTATTGTAAGAAGAGGATGCAATTTTTATTTAAAAATGAATAAATCGATTGCTGCTGCGATTCTGAACTTCTTTTGATTTGAGCTAACTCTCCAGGCACGTTGCCCATGGTCGGGAAGGGCCCCTCGACCCAGGTGATGTCCCTGCTTTGCAATTTTCATTCAGTTTCATTTTGGTTGGTGTGTGATTTAGTTTCTGTTTTACATTATTTCCATTAGCTAATTTCATTATAAATCTCATAGATCAATCGTCAAGATAACGTACCTGCAATTTTTGTTTTCTTTTTGTTGGGCGTCTTTCTTTCTCACCATTATTTATTCCTCTTTCATTTTCAATTTTTCCCATCATCTCATCCTCCAATTCGTTCTCTCCTATGTATCTAATTCATGTGATTGATACGGTTCTTTTTCCTTCCAATTAACACTGCATCTTGTGTTTAAATATTGTGATTTAGGGTCATAGATTTATGTTGTGTGTTATGTTATCACTACCTATGAAGTTTGATCGCCATCGTTATTATTCACATGATCCGTAATACATATATGAAGATATAAATTATTTATAATGTGTCATGGTATATTGTTACATTATTTTCCAAATCATGTTGGTTATAGCCCTAAATTGCTCTACATACGGATACCTAGCCTTTGGCCCTCCTACTTGTATTTTTTGCCAAGCCATCACTGAGTTGCTCTTCTAAAAAACCCATTTTTTGAAGATGTACGTGCCCTGCACAAATACTGTCAGCGTACATATGCTTGATGCACCTTTATAGCCCACGTACATACGCATGTTGCACCATTACAACCTGCGTACACTCGCAAAAGTTGAAAAAAATAAAAAGTTGCAAGGAATTTGTTGAGAGTACGGGCTATTAGGTAATTTCCCAACTAATCCACCGCCTATAGCCCATCACCCAACCGGATAACCATCCTTTTGCTAGATAAAAGGAGGTGTTAGGGTATCATTCCACATCTATACATAAGAACAATGAAACTCTGCCCATTTCACATCCCCTACTTGCCCCAAGCATTTGCAGCCTTTTTGTGAGAATTGCCTTAGAATTCCTCATTTTACCCTTTTTCCTCCATCATAACCCATTACATTTCCCAAGATGAAGGTTGAGAGGAGAAAGATACACAGAGGTGCACTTGGATCTTGGTGAAGAGGATCCTGGACCAGGTTCGTGGAGCAGTAGCCGGATTTGGTTGTAAGTAATCATTGTATTATCAATAAAAGAAGTGCTTTTCCTGTCCCAAATTATGGTGTGATTGAATGTTTCCATTTGATTTATGTTTTTATTCTAACGTCTAACCCTTATTGATATATGAAATGCATGCTTGTATCTTTCTGTTTGTCTGTCTTTGAATGCAGGTCAAACTTGCGGGGATGCGTGCAGTCAGCGAAGCTTATGAGCTCGAGAGGATCATCACCGGATGCAGAGTAGAGGTACAATTACCCGATCCTTCTCAATTTGATTTTCTTGTATGAGTCTGGGATACGTTTTGGGTAGTTAGAGAAGTAGGAGAATTTTAAACGGTTATTGATCTACCTACATTGTATACCCTGGTGTGTCTATAGGGTGGTTTTTCCTTATAGCAAAACTGATGACCATACTGGGGAAACCTCTAGGGTTTTAGGGGATTTTTTGTGTGTTTGATTGGTTTTATTACCTTTTGAGTTTCTGTGAGTCTGCTGAGTCTTTTAAGGGATTCTGGTTAGTTGTTGGTGCCATAACAGTTCTCCCTGCCCTATCAGTCAGTCAACTTTATTTCCTTTTTGAGAAATTACAGAGGTGTATGCGCCCTACAGTGGGTCAGCCCGAGTACATACACACCCTGTCTAGTAAACAACCTGCGTACATACGCAGGCTGCTGAAACAACAATAGCGTACCTGGTTCAAGGAACTGTTTTTGAAAAAGAGGCATCCATCCTCTTTCCTGATTGAAGTTTTACTTCTCAGGGTTTCTTGATAGAGTCCAATGTCTCTGGTTTTACAGTCATAGCTTGGGTTAGATGTCAATTTGCTTATCTTTTTGAAGATTTTCTTATGTTTACTTAGGAAAGGGTTTTAGGTGAGTCTTTGAGTTTTTGATTAGCCTTTTTGGTGTCTTTAGTGACTCCCTGTGATCTGCAGTGGGTCAAAGGTCAGTTTTAGTCTTGTCTTGTATTTCTTTTTCCCCTTTCGTTTTCTTTAAAGAAAAGAAAAGAAGAGAAAGATTTATTTCGAGTTTTTCTTGTTTGAAGCATTTTCAAATATAAAAAAAGATTTTTATTTCTTAGTTTGGTAAAGCAGTTGGAGTTAGTTATCTTACTTGTTAGGAAAAAGAGTTCATTTTTTAAGTTCTTTACTGATTTTTTAGAACATTAAGTAACTTGTAGTCGAGCGAAATTTCATTTTAGGTTTTCCTTTTAAAGATCTTGAAAAAAAGTTATTTATGAAAAGTTGGTTTACAAAGTTAGTTGCACATCTTTATTGTTAACTAGAAGTAATTGTGCTTTCAGTTTTGTTTACTTCTCCTCTTTTCATCTCTCATACACATAACTAGTTTCACTGCTATATCCTTTGAGTTAAAAACAAACAATTTAAAACAAGCGCTAACTTAAAATTAATTAGAATTTTATGTTTGTAGGGTCAATCAACTAGTTTAGGCTATAGCCTTGAATTAGGTTGGAGAGGAAACTCTTCAAGGCTTTCAAAAAAACATTGGAGTCAAAGCTAGGGAGTGTAAAAGTCCAATGATGTGAAAGTTATCTGGGACCCCCCTCTAACAAAAGGGCTAAACACAAGGTCGCGTGAGGAAAGGTAGCGGAGATAACCCCTCCAAAGCCGGACCAGGCATAGTGGGGAACACATATTGAGGATCTGTCATGGGATACTATCGCTCACATTTTCCTACAGAGCTTCATGGACCTCGAATCTGTTTGAGATCCTCAGTTGTCTTCTAGACCACTTGCTTTTGATACCCTCGATAGGTTTCATAATTGTTATCCTGCTCATTGTGGTCCACTTGACTGTTGACTGTACCCGCCTAGTGACTATTCATGAGCTGGAAACTTAGTTGCCTTTATTCTAGGGACTTACACAGGTGACTGCAGGGGTATACCTCAGTACCTAGGATAGATTTTGGGTCACACTTTGTAGAGTATACCTGGAGGGTGCTTCCGTGTTCAAGTTGCACTTGCACTGGTAGGTTTATCTTGTAGGAAATTTTATAGTGTGTGCTTGATTTTAAATGTTAGTTAAAACCTTACTGTGTCATTGATCTTTTCACAAGGTGGAAGATCAAGAGCTCCGCTGGTCGCGAAGGCTTCAAGGCCTGCCACCGGTTTCATTAGAGCCACCACCACCACCGTTAAGGTAAAGACTTGAACAGAAAGGGTCTTACAAAGGGACCAGGCCACACGAAACTATGCCCAATCCTGCTCTGAGAGGATATTACTCGAATCCAGAGGAACCTACTATTTTTTACCTTAGAGTAGAAGCTCTTGGTCCAACCAAACCTATGATCATTGACTTGTCGGCGCCAATATTGGTACAGGTTGTCCCTTTGAGGATAACACCTTACGAGTGTCAGATAGTCTTGCAATCAGCTATGGAAGAAAATGCTGCTACTTCATCCAAGAGTCCTCATACTCCCCTTTTGGCTAAAACCATAGGGGGCATCCTACCTCCTAACCCACCTTCGGCGATCTGGACCACAGTGGTCTCGACCCCCTCTAATTGGGGTAGTGGTCTGACACCGTCTTCAATGATGACCATCACTCCGTTCACACAGATTGCGACGAGCCCTCCATTTTATTAAGGGATGCACGACTTGATACGAACTCCGTCCTTACCTACTCCACCCTATAGAGCATGGGTCCGGGGGAATGCAGCTCTAACGCTCCCTTGCAAGGGTCCATTGGGGTCACCTCAGCCTCCTATAATGCTATCCCTTATGGTGGGGGTCATATACCTCCTCCGTCCCTCTCGCTCGACGGTGCTTTCCATCCACCCATCGGGCTAAACATGAACTACAACTTGTTTGGAGTAGGTAGTCTAGGACCTTCTTATTACACCACACCAGTGGGATCCATACCATTCTCTTTGTTCGATGTATTTGGTAATAACGCTTTTTCGTCAACTGCCGTCTCGGCCGGGGGAAACCCTGGTTTTGGACAACAGAATCCTGTGCATGGTACTATTCCTACACAGGGGGAAAGTACAAGAGTTTTCTCCTCACAAGGATTTTGGAATCCTTTGCAGGGATCAGTTCCCTTGTCAGGGATACTGACCATGGGCAACCCCTTCCATGGTCAATGGAACCCTAGGAAAGGCTCAGTGCCCATGCCCGTCGGATCGGCTGGGGGCAACCCCTTCCAGAATATTTGGAACACAATGTCGAGAGAAATCCCCACCCAACCTTCGTCATCCAATTGCGGGAATCAACTGACGTTGTCCCAAAAAACACAATATACGTACGCTAGCCAAGGCCATGGTGTTTACCAGAACCCTGGTTAGCACCCCAAATTTTCCTGGCAACCTGGTGCCAGTCAAACTCCAGGCTCCCTTTTTCCTATACATAGTACCGAGCCCAAACTACCATTTCTGGAAACGTTACATTTTCTAGACTTTTCAAGGTTGCTTAACGACCTGATTTGTCATGATCTGCATTGATCTCCCATGCTGACTAAGTTGCCCTCGGATATTCCAAAATTCGAAGGAAAGTTTGGCGAAGATCTGGGTGATCACGTGACAAATTTCCAACTATGGTGCTCATCAAAATCACTGCAAGACGACTCCATACAGTTGCATCTATTTCAATGCACTCTTATTAGGGGTGCCGTGAAATGGTACATCGAGATCGACCGCTCAAGATATTCTTACTTTAGCGATTTGGCGATGGTTTTCTTAAACCATTTCCAACTAACTGTGAGATGTGATGTCGGCACCGAATTGCTAGCCAACTTTGAGCAGACTAAGGCCAATCATATCTCAGATCACATCTGAGAATGGCGGCGTCGAAAAATCTTGATCAAGATACAGGTTCCGCCAATTTTCCTACTGGAGTGGTTCCTGAAGTCTTTGGTGCCACAATTATCCAAAGATGTTGCAACTTTGTGAGTGTTTTCAGAGGAGGAGGCGATAATGAGAGCACAACCAATTGAACTTATATACTCTCAGTCTGGCGTACTCTATGAGATTTTTCCAGATGTGCCACGGTCCATCCTTGACAAGGCCGGATAAAAGTCTGGACCGCATGCCGACGATATATTTGGTTCAGCACAAGGAAATTCCACTGATCAGCTGTCAAATCAATTGTAACAATTGTCGATACCACACACATTGACCAACCAGACCTTTGATTCAATTGTTCCCCCTACCCAAATGTCGAACGTACACACTAGCCTGATGGAAAGAAGAAAAAACAAAACAAGAATGGTAAGGGGGATAAGAAACCCAATAACAATGACGGTGGGGGAAACACAGAGAAGAGAAAATTGAAGTATCCATGTAACTTTTGCAGGGAGGACCACTCGACTCACTTATCTCCTCGACTTGCAGAGGCCCAGAAGTTATTGGTGCAACAACATCCTGCAGTGCTAATGAACCCATTTCCACATGGGAAAAATATGACTCAAGCCTCTTTGAGTGCGGATGGGGGCAATCAGGGACCCCCCTAATATTCTAGTAATCCCTCAGTCATTCACATTTACATGATGAAAGGTGACGCTTATATAGTGACCAGGGCACGTTATTACATAATGCCAAAATCTTATAAAAGGGTCAAGAAGCCATAAACCCACTCGTTCCTCTCCAGATTGAGAAGACGATGGTAGAAAAAATGACACACATCCTGAAAGGGGCATTCAAGAAAGCTTCTCATAATCCAAATGCGAGGGCCACCCAAAACTACTTTGTTGTGGAGGATTTGTCACAAACCCCTTACACGATGTCCTCTTTGGAGGTCCTCCAGAGCTTCCCTGCACAGAAAAAGGCTCTGTTATCCACCTTGGGATCTGTAGAGACTTGTAATCCAGGAACGATCATTCCCGATACGACTGAATTGAAACCTCGTCTCCCTTACCACGTGGAATTTCAGATAGTAGTGGCTTACACCACTAAATATTTTACTCGGAATATTTTTCGTACAGTGGTTGATGAAGGCGCCTTGACCTGCGTGATGTCTTTGGCGTGTTGGAAGGCCATCGACCAACCTGTTTTGTCTCTGTCGCCTAATCTGCTTACTGATTTCAACGGTCGTTCTTTCAGACCACATGGAATCATCCCTTCTTTCCCCATGCAGTTAGAAGGGTAGAACATGTGTTTTGAAGTTGAAGTGGTCGATGCACCTCTCAACTACAATCTTCTGTTAGGAAGGAGTTCGACCTATGCAATGAATGTAGTGGTTGCCATAGTTTTTTGGGTCTTGTTGTTTCCACATGAGGGTCAGATCGTATCCATTGATCAATTGTCCTTCTCCCATCTTGACCCTTCATCAGGGGCATCCACGATCTCGATGATTGATAACCCTCAACCTAGCATCGTCAACGTAGGGGTTGGTTTGTGCCCATTGTTGATGGGTACTTTCGATTACCCGCTGCCTTATTGCGACGTCAAGCTTATATCAACTACCCCCGACTAACCTAGGGCTAATATTTTTCAAGTGTCATCGTTCCGAATGACTTACTTTCATGATCCATGGAATCTTCCTTCCCCATCGACCTCGATGGAAGGGAAAGGGAATCTTGACATGGCCATGCCTTTGTCCATGACATAAGTTGTGTACAGTATTGTCCAGCAAGCTTCTGCCAACCTTGATCCAACTCCCTTACAAGAGTTAGATCCAATTCTTGAGCCTATCTAGAATCAAGGTTCCCTCACAACTACAGATTCTTTAGACTTGGTATTTCCCTCAGATGAGATGATTATTGAGGCATTGACTGGTCCAGACAGACCCTGGGATGATCTCCATCATAGATCATATTTCCTCCCAGAGTTACGAAGAATAGATGAAGGTGAATTTGTGTTGACTATGACTAGAGAGAAGTCTTGTCCTATTAATCCTCTGGAAATGCACATAGTTTATGCCGAGGGTAATATGGCGAGTATCGTTGAAACTATCCCTATAAATATCTCCAAAACCCCTGGCGTCGTGGAGAATGTTTTTGTCGGAGCGGATTGGTACCCTGAGGGTATACAAATCTACACAGACTTATTTAAGGAATTCCACAACGTTTTTTCCTTGTATTACAAAGAAATTCCAGGCATCAATCCAAGAATCGTCGAACATGAGATAACGACTTATCCTGATGCTAAGCCGGTCTGATAGAAGCTTCATCCTATGAATCCTCGAAAAGTGGAAGCTATTAAGGCTGAAGTAGAGAAACTACTTAAAGCTGCTTCATATACTCTATATAGTTGATGTAGTGGGTGTCAAATCCTATTCCGGTTAACAAAAAACAGGGTGTGATTTGCGTGTGCATGGACTTTCGTGACTTGAACAAGGCCTGTCCAAAGGATAATTTTCCCACCCCATTCATTGATCAGATTGTCGATGAATGCGCATGCTGTGAGGTATTTTCATTCTTGGATGGTTTTTTGAGATATAACCATATTTAGATCAAACCCTAAGACTAGCATAAAACAACTTGTATCTGTCCATGGGGCACATTTTCTTATCGTAAGATGCCTTTTGGCCTGAAGAATGCTAGAGCCACTTTTCAATGGGCCATGTATTTTTCTTTCCATGGCCTAAGACATATAGTTGAGGATTATCTTGATGATCTAGAATCACGCTCTCATAAGAGATCTAATCATCCCACACACCTCCGACTAATCTTTGAATGATGTCGCTTCTATCATATTCACTTGATCCTAACAAATGAAGTTTTTGCGTGACGTCGGGTCGTCTTTTAGGTTTCATAGTTTCGATAATAGGGATCATGGTCGATCCTCTGAAGGTTGAGGTGATATTTTAGTTGCCTCCCCCGTGCATAGTTCCCCAACTTCAAATCTTACAAGGGGAAAGCGAACTTCCTTCGACGTTTTATCGCAAACTATACAGAGATCACTAAAGGTTTCATGCGTTTATTGAAAAAGGGAGTCCCTTTCTATTGGGATGAAGCCTCTCAATGCTCGTTTGAAGTGTTTAAACACACCCTTACATATACCCCTCTGCTCAGGCCTCCCAATTATAATAAATATTTCTTATTGTACTTGGCCAACGCAGAGTCGACCATCAGTATGGTCTTGGTTGAAGAGGACAATCTGCTCAAGGAACATGTGATTTATTACCTAAGCCGAGGTCTGGTTGGGCCGAAACTCAACTATTCCCATGTTGAGAAGCTTGCATTGGAAACAGTGCATGCTGTCTAGTGGTTCTGTCATTATATTCTGCTTTGCAAGACCACCGCCGTTGCCATTGTGAATCCATTTTAATATGTGATGACACGACGAGTCATCGGTGGAAAGTTCAGTATATGGATTGTTATCCTCCAGGAATTTGACTTGGATTTAATTTATGAGAAATCCAAAAAATCACTGGTCTTTGCGGAACTTATTTCGGAACTTCCGATCGAATCAAGTGATATTATACCCAAAGAATCACCTATTAGAGGAGATATTTTTTTGATCGCATCTTCGGACCCCTAGTATGGAGATATACTAGTCTATCTCCAAACTTTGAAGTGCCTCACCTTTGCTTCTCGCGATGAGCATCAACGAATACGCCATCAGGCACGAAACTATCTCATACTCGATGGCACTTTGTATCGTCGAGGTGTAGATTTCATTCTTCACCGGTGCCTTATACACAAAGAAGCAGAACTCGTTCTTAACGACTGCCACACTAGAGCATGTGGTGGTCATTTTTCTAGGTTGGCAACAACCCAAAAGATTCTACGATCTGGTTACTTTTTGCCTATGTTAATCAAAGATTGCGTCGAGTCAGTCAAGAAGTGCCACCCGTGTCAGATCTTCTCTCGAAAGATGAGGACACATCATGTTCCCATGTTTCCCATCATTTCTGTTGGTCCCTGCACCAAGTGGGGGATTGATTTTACTACATGCCACCCAACTTCATCCAGAGGGCATTGTTATATCATCCTAGTGGTATACTATTTCACAAAGTGAGTCGAGGCTATGCCAACGTTTAATAATTATGGCGAAACAACAAACTCTCTTCATTTTTAACCAAATAGTAGCAAGGTTTGACATCCCAAAGGAGATTGTCATTGACCATGGAAGTCACTTCCAGAACAAAATGATGTCTGATTTAACATCAAGTCTTGGGTTGAGGCAAGCGAATTCATCACCCTACTATCCACAAGAGAATGGTTAGGTGGAAGTTGTGAATAAGTCCTTCAAGACAATTCTGTAGCGAACGATCAATTCTGCCAAGTCAAATTGGCATTTTATGTTGTACTCTGCATTATGGGCCTACCGAACGTTTGTAAATACTTCCACCAATTTCTCACCTTTTCAACTCATTTACGGGATGGAAGCAGTCTTTCCTATAGAGTGCCAGATCCCATCTTTAAAGTTGGCAATAGAGTTATTTTTAGACACTTCACCGCTTGAGGAACGCCTATTATATCTCAAGAATATCAATCAACAATGCTGTGATGTAGCCTTGGCCAACGAGGCTCACAAGTAACGATTCAAGTGTCAAAATGATCGTTTCGTTCATCTTTGGATTTTCTCTGAATGTGACCTTGTCCTGGTCTATGACCAAGATAAGGATCGCCTGGGGGCTGGCAAGTTCAAACCCATGTGGTTTAGACCTTTCATTGTGAAAGAATTCTTAAAGAAGGGCACTTATTGTCTGGTTGACTTTGAGGGAAATGCTTTGGCGGAGCCTAGAAATGGGCTCTACCTCAAGAAGTATTACTCATAAGTTGGTTTCCTGGGTGACTTCTTGTACATATGTATATTTATTATACAATTTTTTGTCTTTTTGTTTTATGGACGTGTCGTTATTTATGTCATATTTTTCACTATGGTATATGTCAAGTGAATCAGAGGTGTTCTTTGGGTTTGCAGAAGGCGCTAGCGAACACACTCGGAGGCTTGCTTCCGTATCTTGGGTGATTTTCACACCTCAAGGCCAGTTGCTATCTTCTGGAGGTACCTGTCTAGGTGACGCCACAAACAATATTGCCAAGTACAATGCAGTGATAGAGTTGCTTCGTGATGCTTTGTCGCATGGTATCTCTCACCTCCATGTCTACTTATATGATCAATTGGTTGTGTCTTAGTTAAATGGAGTTTACCGTGTTAATGATCCTATGTTACACCAATGCTTCTTCCAGGTACGTCTCTTAGAACGTTACTTTGATTACATTACGTATATCCATGTTCCTAGGAGATTAAATCAAATAACAGATACTCTATCTAATCAAGTATTAGATTGACATATTTCACACACATAAAAAGAAGCACACACATACACATGTACATACATTTGTAAAAAATGTGATA
>JASDQU010240703.1:113155-130612 GCA_032191745.1 Picea mariana
CAGAGTACATAGGTGGGCGTGAACGCCTCAAAAAATAATCCGGTACATGTCATGGGGCTTATGCCCTAAAAAATATACAAAGAGTGCCCTCAACACATAAAGATTCCATCCTATCTAAGCTTGGGGCTTATTGGCCCTGCTGTAGTGAACAACGATGTTTGCCAAGCATCAGAAAAGTTGGACCCAAGTCCATGGAACCCCAACTACATGAGTTTGCATGGCTGGTGGGAGATCATCAATATCAGCCATGGGAACTTCATGGGTGAGCGCGGTGAGTTTCTTCTCCACCCGCCTCAAAAATCTCTCAGCCTCTCCGGCTGGAGGTCCCCCTACGACTGCTGGTCCGATGACTGTTGCTGGTACTTCCTCTGGTCGAGGATGCTGCCTAGTCCTTGAGAAGTCTGTCGGGCACACCGATTCCATGTTTGTACATAACAGATACATAGTTGTCAAATACTTTGGTACATATAAAAAATGATATATATATATATATATATATATATAAAATAAACTAAAAATCAAATAACTTTAAAAATAAAATGTACCTACCTCGCTCCTCTTCAGGAGGTAAGGGAATGTCTAGATATCTGGAAAAGTTGATTCTAGCATAGGGGTAGTCCTCTATCACTAGAATCTTCCATGCCCACTAGTCAAATAATTTGGCATCAAAGGCCTCTATGGTCCTTCCTCCCCCCTATCGTGGCAGCAATGCTTCCTATCTACACACCGCTGGGAAGGAGGCCACATGCCCCCGTACTATCTCTCTTGAACTCAGACTAGGTACCCTCTCAAAGAAGAATGAGCACAGAACGGTACCAAACCCGAAGTTCTTTTTGGTATGCTCACGACACTCTATAAGCTGCCTCTTCATGCAAGTACGCATGGTCTTTCTCCATTAAAAAACATGTGCGTCTAGGCACTGCATGGCACAATACATATGCACCCGAGAAGCTTGGTGGATGACCGCAAATCTAGTGATCCGCCCAATGAGCAGTAGGATCACCTTAAGTGACAGGTTGGTGATCTTGTTGATGGGCACTTGAGAAACTACTTTCTCAGTGCCAACCTCATAGTGCATCTCGATGTAGTCGGCAATGTTGAAGGGCCCATGAGGAAATGTGCGCAGGTTGACTGGTTCCCCTCTCCTTGAGAGGGAAGTCAAGAAATATACATCCTTGGTCGCTGGAGTCAATGACTACCCCTCAATCATGAACGCCTCTGCATCTGGGTGCCAGTAATATACCAGGGCATTCAGTAGCCTGGATTGTGACCTCATAAGTGAACACTGGTAGAAATTCCATAACCCGCATTGTTTTAATGTGATAATGGTAGCAGGGTCCTCATCGACCAAGATATCAATATCCTCGTGTTCCCTCTCCCTCTAGTGGACATACATCCTGTTACATGACAAGTTCAAGGGGGCTTTAGCTCTTGCATACTTTATTTTTCCATGCTTTTGAGGGTTTACGCGGCCTGTTTTGGACACAATCGCATAAATCCGCGGGAAGACTATTTTCTGCCAAAGGATGTATGCGGGATTGCCTTGGACAACCTGCATACACGTAGGGCCGCCCTTTTTTAGGAGAACGTGCCCCCCAAAAATCTAAAAACAATGCTAAAAGGAAGAATATAAATGAAAGAGGGATAAGTTTATACTTACTTGGTCTGAGAGGAAGTTCATTTTTTCCTCTGAAGTTCCTGAAATCAACTTCTTTAGCAAAGGTGTCTTTTTTACCTTCTGGTTTATTTTCAAATTGCAATGGTAAAAATGAGCTATCAACTTCTATTTATAGACTTTTTTGGCCCTTTTTGCCACTTTTTTGAACCCTTTTGTCGTTTTTTCTCGCTTGAAAATCATTTAATTTGGTTCTTGAGTTTCTTATTGGATGTTACGACACACTTTGCTTTGTGGTTTGGTAATTTTTTTTGAGGGATGGGCCACTTTTAAAGGTCCTTTGGTAAAAGTAWTTTTTTCCAACTTTTTGCATATAAATTAGGATTCCACCTCCACTTTCTGCATCTCATTGTCTTCTCCGCTTTGCCATAGGATAGACACCACTGAAGTGYGACACAAAACCATTATTGCTGCTTTAGAAGTGTCGTGATTAGGTGGTAGATACTACCTTTACATGGATGCCCTAGATAGATCCTTGTTACTTTTTGGCATCCATGTTGTCTCTAATGACTTTAGGCTCAAGATTCCTTGTTAGTCCTATCATGATTACGATATTGAGCTTCATTCGTCTGATGCATCATCACTCTTGGCCTCACCCTCGGGACTCCCAAAAGTGAGCCCGCTTTGTTGTCTTTCAAGCTCACTTTGAAATTTGAAAGCAACATCCGATGAGACTATATTTATGATTTTCAATCTTGTCTGGATTAACTAAGAAAAGTAACTTCTTGGAGTCTTCTTTAAGCCCTTTTCAGACTCTCTAAACATGAAAATATTGCCGAGAAATCTTTTTGTCCTTCACACTCACAAAACTAAAACTTGAAGGCACGTCTGTCCGACGGTAGTTTACCCCTTTTTTGGTCCGGATGGTCAATTTTACGAACAAAGGTATACTTTAGGAACTTTGGTTCACTAGAAGAGTATTCTCAGGTATAAGTTTAACCTTTTTTGGGCCCGAGGGATTAAATTTACTAAAAAGGAGCATTCTCCTTGGTTTTGGTTTATCACCTTTTTCGGGTCTCAAAGATTACTTACGAAAAATAAACCCCCACGGAGTCCATAGTTAAGATCTTTTCAAACTCCCTAAAATTTAAAATATCGTCGAGTGACCTTTTTCCTTCACACTCATTAAATTGGTCTAAAAGAACATATATTGGCATGCGTTTACCCCTTTTTTCGACCTATGGATTACGCAGGAAAAAGGTACACCTCGGGAGATTAGGCTCACCGAGAGAGTTCTCCTCAGTAAATTTTATACTTTTTCAAGCTAAGGGGTCTAAATCCAGAAAAAGGTTGTGAGTCCATAGTTAAGCTCTTTTCAGACTCCTTAAAATTGAAAATATTTCCGAGTGATCTAGTCTTTGTCACACTCGTTAAAATGGTTTTCAATATACGTCTTTTCGGTGCTAGTTTAACCCTTTTTCGAACCGACTAGACTATTGTCGAAAAAGGTACCCCTTGGAGTCTTCTTTTAAATTTTTGAAGACTCTCTAAACGTGAAAAAATACCAATCTTACCTTCTTTGGGCTCGTTAAAAATTACATTGAAGGGGGTTTCATCGTGTCTTGCTAATCATATTTGCATCTCTGCATATTTGGCCTAATTCTGGATCCATGTTTCTCTCAACTGAACCTTTGAAGCATGCCTTATACGCAAGCCTTGTAGCACTTTTCCTCTGTGACCTGACACCTTGACCCTTGGAGGAATTTTCCCCGAGTGTCCTTTTCCTGCACATGTCTCCTTACTCTAAGAATTAGTGTGTTCCTTGCACCTAGAACTAGTATGATTGCGACACTCATTCCTCCTTTGTAATGTAGCATTCTTTTATTCTTTTTCAAGCTCTTTTAAAAATTGAAAAAGACAAAAAAAATAAAAAAAACCCAAAAAGAGGGGACGAGAAATATATATTCTTTTTTGGCAGCACATTGAGTCTCCCTTGGACAAAGCACATTCTTCCATTTGTTCGTCAAGATTTGGGATCTAATATGACCTTAGGAAGCTTTTCTCGCTACATAGAGCTGTGTCCTCCTCCATTTGGTTACTCTTCCAAACACATGGAGAGTTTGTGTTGCCTCTTGCATCGTGAAATTATGGCAATGCCATGCTACCTGAGTCTGATCGTCTTTCGTGCTCTTGTCCAAGGGAAGTTTTACCCAGCTTGAGTTGACCTTTCTGCAGTTTGTCTCTTGAATTCATGCCCGACCATCCCAAAATTCCAATCAAGTCCTTGTTCAAAATCAATGAAGTTCTTTGCCTGATCATCGAGATCCTCTTGTCTTTTCCCGACGAGCCGTCAAAGACCTCTGGGTAGTGAATTCATACACTCATATTTCACTCCTACTCAAGTTTGAATATATTGAAGTTGTTTCTCAAGCATTGAAGACCTCATCTACAACCATCAGACATTATCAACTTCTTAAAGATGGATACTATACTTGTATATCTTTGATTTTGAGATGTACATCCACTGTGTATGGCTTGCGACTACACTTTATATAGTTATATGACATGGATATGCAGTGTATTTGATTAACAACCGTTATTTATTTCATCCTGAGCATGGGTATGCCCACCTCAGAGAGACAATTGTTATTTTGCAGATGGCACCTCCCGAACTCTGGTCCTGGGATCACTCATTTCGTACATTGGTGAATATTTGTAATGTATTTTGGCCACTAGATGATATTCTGACCTCACACATTAGGGGGAATCTCTTGTAACCCCAAATTTATCTACATACGCATACCTGGCCTTTTTCCCTTTTACTTTCAGTTTTTTCCAGGCCATCACTGAATTACTCTTCTAAAAAACCCATTTTTTAAAGATGTACGCGCCCTGCACCAATATTTCCCACATACATACACTTGATGCACCTCTACAACCTGCGTACGTAATCATGCTGCACCATTGCAACCCGCGTATACTTTCAAAAGTTGCAAAAAATAAAAAGTTGCAAGGAATTCATTGAGATTACGGGCTATTGGGTAGTTTCCCAACTAAGCCTGTCACCGAAAAAAATAACCATCATTTTCCCATATAAAAGGAGGTGTTGGGGTCTCATTCCACATATATACATAAGAATAGTGAAACTCTACCCATTTCACATCCCCTCCTTGCCCTAAGCATTTGCAGCCTTGTTGTGAGAATTGCCTCATAATTCGTCATTTTCCCCTTTTTCCTCCATCATAACCCATTCCATTTCCCAAGAAGAAGGTTGAGAGGAGAAAGATACATGGAGGTGCACTTGTATATTGGTGAAGAGTATCCCAGACTAGGTTTGTGGTGCAGTAGGCGGCTTTGGTTGTAAGTAATCATTGTATTATCAATAAAATAAGTACTTTTCCTGTCCCAAATTATGGCGTGGTTGAATGTTTCCATTTGATTTATGTTTTTATTCTAACGTCTAACCCTTATTGATATATGAAATGCATGCTTGTATATTTTTGTTTGTCTGTCTTTGAATGCAAGTTGGCCTTGGGAGGAGGCGTGCAATCAACGAAGCTTACAAGTGCGAGAGAATCATCACCGGACGCGGAGTAGAGGTACACTTACCCAATCCTTCTCAATTTGCTTTTCTTTTATGATTCTGGGATATGTTTGGGGTAGTTAGAGAAGTATGAGACTTTTAAACGGTTATTGATTTGCCTACATTGTAAACCCTGGTGTGGCTATAGAAGAGTTTTTCCCACTAGCAATGTTACTATATCGATATCCCGTTTCATAATGAATATGCAAAGTGATATATGACGTTTGGTCTTTATTGATAGTGTGATGTTATATACATTATTTGGTGTGAGATTGTATGCTATAATAATAGTGATGTTATATGTGTCATTTGGTTAGTGTGATGCCATATAGGTTGGTTGTAATATCATTGTAATGTTATATTATAACTACACTCCATTGTTGTTATACTATAATATATGCTGTTATCATATTGCTACCTTTTGTCATCATAAAATGTTATATTATGTAGTGGTGTTATATTAATATATTGTGTTAATTATTTTGATTAGTATATTGTTGTGGTTTAACATGTTATTGTGTTATGAGTGTTATTTTGTTAATTATTTTGATTAGTATATTGTTGTGGTTTAACATGTTATTGTGTTATGAGTGTTATTCTGTTAATTATTTTGATTAGTATATTGTTGTGGTTTAACATGTTATTGTGTTATGCATGTTATACTGTAATGTGTATGTTTTGTTCCATAACCATTGTATCAAGTATCCTTTTCAAGTTGATAAGTAATGTTATGTTATATGTATTGTGATATAAACATGGATGCGGTGTTAAATGGGTTATCCACGAGAAACAATCCCATTCTTGTACAAAGAACCAAAATAATCCCGTACTAATACATCATTTTTGTACATAAAAAAAAATTAATTCCATACCAACATTGACTTCTCTTTCATTTCTAGGTGTATTTTTTCTTGAGGACAACTTTCTAAAGCGTGTTCTTTATGTTACACTACTTTTTCGATATAGGGTTAATTAGGAGTTTTGGGGATTTGTTCTTAAAGATGGCAAATTCCACTTTAGGTCAGTAGCCCACATACATAAGGATTTGAGTAACCTCATCCAAATGACTAATTTAATGCCAGTTTGGGTAAATTCCGCATTTACTTTCAAATTTCCTTGCTTGTCTTTTAATCTAGTTTGTTTTAATTTGGTTTTCCCGTAGTTTTGTTTATTTCCCATACTTGATCTCATTTCTTGTACTTTGGATTCTTGCACTTTGATTTTAATCCCAAATTTTCTTTCATTCATTCCATTTTGAAGTGTGTTTGTTCGCCCTTGACCAAGTTTGAGGATCCTTGGTCATGTTTGACCTAGTTTTGGGACTTCGATAGGTTGTCGAAGGCAGAGCACAAGATGAAGCCGATATCATGGGATCTTGGACCCTCTTTAGGGATTTTTGGGATTTTGGGCTTATGTAACAGGTGTGGGAATGCCGGCCCATGGGTTTACCCATGTTTAGGCCTGATTTTGTAATGTATAAATAGAAATCTAGGTGATGTAGGAAATAGTTCGATCTATGTGATCGAAGAGTTGTAAGTTGTGCTAAGTGCAAGTAATAGTTGTAAGTGCTTCGTGCATACTGTGTGAGACTTGCAGATATAAGTGCAAGTGACCGTAAGAGATTGTATGTAGGCTTTGTGCTGTAACCTAGCTTGGGGAAGGAGGATCTAGCGAAGAGTGCACAGATCTCCTGTCCTATGTGAAGTTGATCTTGAGGCTCTGTGCATGTAAGAAGATTGAAATAAGCTAATAAAGAAGACAAAGAGTTGGTGGATGTAGCCCCAGGGTGGGGGTGAACCACGTATATCTTGTGTTATGGTTGCTTTGTTCAATGTATTGATGTGTTTATGTGTTTACTTGTTTAGATGCTTTGATATAGATGAATGATAGGTAGATATGTTGATGCTCCATGCTTAATAATATGGATGAATGCTAATCTACGTGGATGTGCTTAGTTCTTGAACATACTAGATCTGGTTGAATACTGCGATGCTTTGTAATTAATGTGTTGTTTTTGAAGTAGATAATGGTTTAATACTGATGAACTGTAATTGCTAAGTGCTTTGATAAGGTGTTATAATCATAGATCTGTGTCCTAGCTAAGGTTGTAGACATCTGAGTCCTGCAACCACCCCTGCTTATACCTTGGGTGAGACTTCATCTGCTTCACAGGTGTTGCCGAAAGGGCCGATAGTTAGGATTTTGTTGGTGCATTGTTGTAGCATTGAACCCTGGGTATGCCCCTATGCCAAAAAATGATTTCGTTGCCAGGACTTGAAAATGTGATTGCTAGGAACTGAGGAAGAAGAAACTCTATGAAAATATCTGACCTGAAACTATGTTTGCTGGGAACTGAGGAAAATAAAGAAAGATCCGTGCGTAGATCTGCTACTTGACTTGCGAAGCTCTATGCTAAGGAAGGAGGAAGATCTGAAGAAAAGAGGTAAGATCTTAATGCTTTGTGCTCTGATAGAGGTAAGAATAGTGAAAAGTTTTAGATCTAGAAGTTTTGTGCTCTACTGAAAGTAAGATAAGTGGACATTTTTGTTTCAAGAATATGGATCTAGGTATGTTTGATAAATTTTGTCCTAGCCTGAAAACTAGGGCGTAGCTAGAAGAAAGAAGATTTGATATGAGTAGATTTGATAAGAATAGTGAGGGATATGTTATTCCTATGCATAGAAAGAATGGTTGGACTAATAAATGGATGCAAGACCCTAGAAATAATTTTTGCAGGTTAGCTACTATGATTCTAGTGCGCAGTATAGGAAATGTTGGGGATGATTTAAGAGAAAGAGAGGATTAACTCTTTGCTACAGTTGCAGAAGACCGAGACATCTTTCTAAGGAATGCCCTGGTAGAAGACCCAGTTGTCTTTGTTGTAAATCTATAGATCATGAAGTTTTGGATTTCCCTAGAATGATTGCTAAACTTGAAAGAATGAATATGGAACAAGTAGACCCTGAGAAAGATCAAGAAACTGAGACCATGGAAGAACCCAAAAAGGAATTAGAGACTATACTATTACAGATGAAAGAAATCCTGAATGACCACAGAGATACTAATCTATTAGAGATCTTAAAAGAGAAAGAGCAAAGAGAAGCAATAATAGGAGACTTCAACATTGACTGTATTCTGGATGAGGAAACACAGGTGAATATAATGACAGAAAGAACTTGGGAAATTTTAGGAAAGCCTGCTATGATTCCTTCATTAGGAGGAATATGATTATTTAGAGGAAAGCTCATAACCTTATGTGGAAGACTTACCCAGATATCTATGAGTTCTCATAGAACTTCGACAGAAGAAGATTTTGAGGTTGTTAAATTTATTAAGAACAATGCCCAATTTTCTATATTACTAGGAAAACCTTGGATTGAAAGGGATCTAGCCAGAAGGAAAGAAGAAGAAGTCTTAGAGAAGAAGAAGCAAGAATTAAAAGATTTCATGACTGGGAGGATCACACACTTGATTCAAGAACAGGAGAACAGATCGAAGCTATTTAGAACCAGAAACTTGGATGTCGAAGTTGAAAGAGAACAAGAAGACTCACAGAAGACTAAAGCACCTACCCCTGATAAAGAAGAAGTATTACCCCTGAATCCTAGGAAAGAATCTCAACAGTACGAAGTTACTATGACAAGAGGAGATAAGAATCAGAACAGAAAGATGAATACCGAGACGAAGCTCACTGGAAAGAAGGCTAGAAAACTAAGTAAGAAGAGATCAAGGATCGAAAAGTTACAGAAGGTTCCAGAGGGAACTTCGCAGAAGGAAAATTTGCAAAACTAGAACTTCACCGGGATCGCAGAACAACGCCACATGGCACTTCGCCATGGCAAAGAAATATAGCCGTTGGAAACAATATAACCGTTAGACTGACACCCCGAACAAGTAGAATGAAATTTGTGGTTAGAAGGCTCACCATCAGACTGTTGGGACTGCGCCGTAATGGAAAAAACTGAATTAATGAAGGTCTCTTGTCCGTTGGAAAGATCCGTTACGTTGATTTCTACTTATTCCATTGACTATTGCACCGAGAACAATTTTTCAAATTGTATCAGAGAGAAATCATTGCTACTGCACTGTGATTAGTAATATCGACACTAGTTCTATTGTTTTGCGCACTCATTCATCCATCCGATCTAAGCGTGTATGTCAGACGAGCTCAACGCCGTGGAGAAAATCATCGAAGAAGTTCTCATCAATATCATGGCCGAGAAAGTAATGTTTGCAAGTATTCAAGCATCCTCGACGAGAGGAGTGCAAGCCTCTCTGTTGATCGCTCGCAGATTCGGACCATCCCGAGTTTTCGTAGAAAAGATAACCAAGCACAAAGATGACCTAGCAAATGCGAATCTAATCTCAACCATATTACCCGACTACATCTTGCCTCTGGCCGACGCGGTGAGTCATGATAGTGTGCCAAGAGATTTGGATTACACCATGGTTACTGCGTACCTCCCGAAGGGGATACGTGAAGTTAGAGCGTAGCAGGAAAAGATCGCAACGTTGAAGTTCAATGACTTCAACCTAGGAGACCGCAAGAACCATAGTATGCTTGCCCCATATAAATACTTGACTAGGAAAAAGGGGAAGAACTCGAAAATAATCCCCCAGCCATGGACGATGAACCTCACGCAGTCCACCCTGTTGAATGTAATGAAAATCCCACACTTCAGAAGGCACCAGGAGGTTAATGCCTGCGTTAAGATCCTTCTCTCATGTTACCATGGAGGCTACTTATGGCTAGATCGACGTATCACAGTCGATCCGACATTGATCCATAGGATCACCGGATTGAGTATGCAAGGAATCGACCTGCAAGAATTCTATCCAGGGAAAGCCACAGATCACGCATTAGCATAGAAGATTAAGGATACCTATGAAGATGTTGAGAAGGGAACGTGAGGCTACAAGGTAGCTTCCATACAGAATGGCGCAGTGCGCCTAGCATGCCAATTAATCGCATGAAATATAGTAAGGAAGAACAGACCCACGCAGGTCATAGGCTTTGTCGTTGACCTCGCAGGGAAATGCATGGAAGGTTTACAGATGAACTGGGTGAAGTACCTAGTTAACCAACTAGAKTTAGACTGTCGTGAAGCACATGATCAAGGCTACAAGTTCCACTTTAGCTGGCTTYTAATCCTGATCATGTTTGTTTCTTGGGAGATGCCAGAAGGTGCGACCTTCCCAAACATTGAGTCGTTCGAGCCGCTTTCCATGAAGTTCACCACGCTCTGGTACTCGAGTGATATGGGAAAACAATGGCAGTCTAACGCAGTCTTTCACACATACTATCTACAACTGAAGAGGGATATCGAAGCTAAACCTCACATGACTTCGAACACCCTACAATGGTTTCGACCCCTCATGAAGTTCTACGTAGATCAACACTTCATCTATATCACTGCGCAAGCTGACGAGCATAAGGAGGAGCTTCAGTCATACTACAAGCTCACAGAAGAGGACCTCGAGGAGATAACTAAGGAGTGGTCAACAAACCTCCTTATCCCCGCCGATATTGTAGAGATGTCTTACCCCGAGATTGACAGCTCAGAGGCCAATAACAAAGAACATGACACATCTGGAACCAATAGAAGGAAGAAGACCGCAGAAGTCCAAGAATTAAGCAGCGAATCAGAAAAAATGGCTTCAGTATCACCTGACCGAGGGGGTGATGACGAAGTAGAAGAGATAAATGGAAAAGAAGATGAGCAGAATCAAGGTGAAGTAACACCACCTAGATATGAGGCTGATCCCTTGAAGAAGAGGAAGGTTTCTCCCACAAAACCCTCTTCCCGGAAGAAATACAGAGCCACCTTGACCAAGATGCAGACTGTGCTCACTGTTGATGACTTCGACTTTATCATAGCAGCTGTCGCAGATGCTTCACAAGAAATCTTATAGAAGAATGAAGCCAAATTGAAATAAATGTACAAAATAATCAAATTTGAACTTTGAGGGGTACAACAGGCCCTTCAGTCCAGTTGCGTAGTGTCCACTGCACCCTTGCCGTCGGAAGATGAGACAACCCAACTCTGCAGACTAGCTAATGCGACTGGAGCTCACCTTCATCGCACATAGGAAGAAACAGAACAAACCACCTAGGCCTTGAAGCAAGTGCAAGAAGTAGATGTGGAACAACGCCGAGTTGCAGAGAAGGAGAAGGTTTCTCTCCAGACAAAGTTTGAAGAGGAGAAAGCACAGATTCAACAAGAAAAAGAACAATTGCTTGCAAAGAAACTCAAAGTTAAAGAAGCAGTAAACATAACACTTCCCTCTGTGACATGTTTAGAACCAAAGACAGAATATCGAGTCGCGCATCAAGTAGACCAACTCATAGAAGCTATCCAGTAGCTACAACAAAGAATAACAGACTTAGAGCTCCGCATAGTGCCCGACACCCCACAAAATGTGAGGGATCAAAGAGAAGAAACTTCCCAAAGCGCAGTTGAGAGAATAAAGGCCCTTGCCATGGAATGTAAAAAACTAAGTGATCACAGTGCCTAGACTTATGAGAAACTCACTGAGAATCCATAACTGAAGGCACTGGAGTCATATCTTCAGGAGGTGAAGCAGCAAGCAGAAACAATACATGCGCAGTTGAAGCCCTTGTCAGTTGTTGAAAGGATGAAGCGATCCCAAGAGCAGCGTACTGCACAACAACAGGTCCACACCATTCAAAGTAGAGTAATGGAAGTGACTCAGAGGCTCCAACCTATATAGGATGAGGCTTGCCAACTACTCTTAGAGATCGAAGGCTGAGGAAAAAAATTGGAACAAGTTGTCACTACGGCTGAACAATGCTTAGAGGGACCTGTCAACGAAGTTGTTATCCAAGAGTTCGCTAAGCAGGAGGCCATGGAACAACAACAAGTTGAAGCAACTCAAGCCAAGCTCGAGACTTTTGAGGCAGAATTATCCAGATCATAGTGACTCGGGATGAGTCACAGGTAAGTGTTGGGGGCCTGTTGGCCCTTGAACAAGTTTGAGGATCCTTGGTCATGTTTGACCTAGTTTTGGGACTTCGACAGGCTGTCGAAGGCAGAGCACAAGAAGAAGTGGAGATCGCAGGATCTCGACCCCTCTTTAGGGATTTTTTGGTTTTTGGGCTTATGTAACGGGTATGGGAATGTCGACCCATGAGTTTACCCATGTTTAGGCCCGATTTTGTAATGTATAAATAGAAATCTAGGCGATGTAGGAAATAGTTTGATCTATGTGATCGAAGAGTTGTAAGTTGTGCTAAGTGCAAGTAATAGTTGTAATTGTTTCGTGCATACTGTGTGAGAATTTTAGAGCTAAGTGCAAGTGAACGTAAGAGACTGTATGTAGGCTTTGTGTTGTAACCTAGCTTGGGGAAGGAGGATCTAGAAAAGAGTGTGCAAATATCCTGTCCTCTGTGAAGTTGATCTTGAGGCTATGTGCATGTAAGAATATTGAAAGAATCTAATAAAGAAGACAAAGAGTTGGTGGACCTAGCCCCAGGGTGGGGGTGAACCACGTATATTTTGTGCTATGGTTGATTTGTGAAATGTATTGATGTGTTTATGTGTTTACTTGTTTAGATGGTTTGATATAGATGAATGATAGCACTACTACATATGGGCGGATTATTCCACAAAAATTTTCCATGCTTCAACTAGTTTCATATTTTTTTTTTAAACAGGGTAGGATTTTCGTCGATATTGCCATGAAAGTTTGCTGCAATATCGACGAAAATCTTATTTAAATCTAGTCCGGATTTTCGTCGTTATAGCGACTAACTTTTGTGGCAATAGCGACGCAAATTTTGCCTATCTCATTGGTCGATGTTAACGGCTAGTTGACTATTTTATCTATATATACGTGACTTTAAGAGACTTTGCGACACAATTGCTATAGTTGTGACACTGTTCTTGGCTTTTGTTTGAGCTGTTTATTTTTTCTGTCACCCACCGGTTGAACAAATCCAATTCTCGATCTACATAGCTCAGATTTTGAACTTGCAAGGTTAGTATGTTATTTTTTATTGATGTACTCATTTAACTTGTAATTTTTTTTTCAAATGTCCAAATTTCATTTAGCTTGTTTTTTCCTTGATAATATATTATAATATGTGTAGTACCATATTTCATGTCTTTGGTTTTTGGATCTAGTTAGTATATTCTTTGGAAAAGGGTATGTGGATTCCATAATATTCTAGGTTTATGGAATCCACATACCCTTTTCCCTTCAATTGTAGCTATAATCTCTCTCTCTTTTCATTTATAAAGATATGGAATTGCTCTTGAAACTCAACCCTGATTGGTGAAATGATAGTAATTGATTGTGATTTTCTTCTCTCTTTTAATTTTTAAGACCTGACAAAAAAACACCAACAAATCTTGATTGAAGCTTTGATACCACTTGTTACATCCCTAGTACCCAAAAGGGATCACACTTGCATAAATTGAAAATAATATAATAGTGACAATAATGGTTGGGATACTTGCACACCTAATGGTTGGCAGCAAGCGCTTACTAATTCAATTAAATGAAGAAAGAAATCTCCATGAATAAAATATTGAAGTTGATTGTTATATTGATAAATGATAATTTATGGTATACATAAGATAGGGAGGAAACTCATGTTTATAACAACAAGGGTAATAACTGCAATTAATAAATTGTAACATTTCCCTCTTCCGCATAAATTCTTTGCTATCTTCAACATTTCCCTCTTCCGCATATAAATTAGAAGAAATATTAATAACATTTCCCTTTTCCGCATATAAATTAAGAGACATATTAATAACATTTCCCTCTCCCACATAAATTCTTTGCTATCCTCAACATATTGTAATAAATAATGGGTAGGTTGGCATTAGTGACAAGATAGCATGTTGATATTACATATAATTATTAATGTACGAGATATCATCCATTATTTAAGCATTCAAAACAAAACCAAAGACTAAATATTGTGGTTGACGTGATCGGGTCTGTACATTTTGCAAAACAAAGTATGAGAATTTCCATTATTTAAGAATGAAAAACAAAACCTGAGGCTAAACATTGTGGTTGACATGATCGAGTGTGTACATATGGACAACAGAGGAAGTGCTATATTCCCTACTTTAGCAAGGACTAATAAGATACATAAACACTAACCCTAAACTTATGTTAGGTATATATGTCGTTATTATATACAGAAAACATTTGTACACATATGACCTTATTATAAAGATGTTATCTATGTCGTCATGATGTTGATCCTCTACACATATGATCACCTTATTATAAAGATGTTGACCTTATTATAAAGATGTAGGTCACTGCAAATAAACATATCCTAATTGAAAGGAGTACCCAAAATATAAAAAATTGAAAACTTAATGTTTGGTATGGTGTAGGTAAGACAATTACTTGTCAGGACAAGGATTTGTCAGCAATGAATGAAAATGACAGGAATCTTGCTCGGTTAAGAGAGGCATTAGAGGTGAGGGGCGATGGAAAATGTTATTGCCCTTGCTATGATTTCAGAGGCTTGAAAAATAGAATACTTTTAATAACAACAACCCAAAAACATTGTAGGGAGAAGGGGCACACCGAAGGGGGTTAAGAATATTGTCCCTTGGTAAGAGGATTCAATATTTAATATATTCTCTATAATAATCAGTATGTCAAGAATTTTAGTAATATTTCTTATCGAGATTTTTATATTTTCTATACACACTAACTTTTCTATGTTGTTTTTAAACATATAGATGATGCCCCCAAAGTGTCGACCTCCAGAGAGTTATTTGCCAAGTACTAGAAGAAATACTACTTTACATGGAGATGAACTTCGAGATTAGAATATTGAAGTTGTTGATCAAGTTATTAATGATGATATGGATGGAGATAAATTTAGTGATTCAAATCAGGAAGATGAGATACACAGATTGATCCAAGACACATTTTCTCCAATGGATGAGGACAACCGGGATGATAGTCATGATGTTGATCCTCTACTCAAGAAGTCATGTCAACCTCTTTATGAAGGATCAACAACAAATATTTTATCTGCTATATTGTTGTTGGTGAACCTGAAGGTTTTGAATGGTTTATCAAACATGTCTCACACAGATACTAAGGTATTTAATTTGTTAATTATTTATGTCTGCACATTCACAAATACTTAAAAGGTTCGATTTTTTCCTATATTGCTATTGTTTTCTAATTTGTAAATTAGTATATTGGATGATATATTGATGATGAATATTGTTTACATTGACTTATTATTTAGAATTTTGTAAATTGTTAGGTGATGTTCTATTACCGACGTCGAATATTTTTCCATGCACATATCGAGAAATATCCATGATTATGAAAGAAATTGGAATGGACTATCAGGCTATTGATGCATGTCCTAATGATCATATCATATATTATGGAAAATACACATTAGAAAATGAATGCCCACAATGTCAAATAAGTAGATATCGAACCGATAAAGCGTCAAAGAAGGTGTCTCGCAAAGTTCTTCGTTATATTCCGATAATTCCACATTTCCAGCGGTTGTTCAGGTGCCAAAGTATAGCACTTTTTATGGATTTCCATGCAAAGAATAGAAGTCGAGACGATGTTCTTCGAATGCCTGCAGATGGTTCTCCATTGAACTACATCGAAGAAAAGTGGCCAATTTTTAAAGAAGAACCTCATAATGTTAGACTTTCGTTGGCAACTGATGGTGTCAATCCACTTGGAGAGCTTCGTTCTACGTACTCAGTGTGGCATGTTTTTGTTATAAACAATAACCTTCCTCCTTGGATGTCGATCAAGAGAGAGCACACAATTTTGACAATGATTGTTCCAGGTTTTTAATTATATTTTATTTTCTTTAAAGCATGACAAAATATTTCATTTCTTTGTTTCGTGCATGGTAATTATTTCTTTTATATATCATGACATCTATATAGGTATAATTAATCATGCAGTAGGTTGAACCAATCAGGTCGGTACCAGGTTAAAGATATGAACGTATATATTGAGCCTCTCATCGATGAGTTGTTGAAGTTATGGGTTTGCATCACTATGTATGACATCTCTAGAACAATAGGGAAAAGACGATTTCAATTCCATGGAATACTATCATGGACAATTCATGATGCTCCCGGGTTAACACATTTTTGTGGTATATTGTTACTTTATTTTTGTGATTTAATATTATATATATTTTTTGAAAAAATCATGCATTATTTTAAATTGTAACTCTAATTTGATGCTACATTTATTCATATATCTTGTAGGTCTTCAAACAAAGGGTAAATTTGCATGCCCAGTTTGTGGTCCTGGGATAAAATGTCATCGTTCAAGGAGTTTAGCAAAGGAAGTGTTTGATGAGTATAAGAACTTTCTGCCTAAGAACCATAGTTATCAAACTACAGACAAAGCAAAGTTCAATGGTAAATAAGAAAACGGAAAAAAAACCACGAAGAATGACACCTCGCCCATGGAAGTTGGAATATATTAGAAATTGTCAAGGTACACAAATTATTTATGTATGACCTATTATATAAATCTTTGGTTAATTTCATTAGTATTAAATTCATTTTGTCCCATTAATTAGTGTTAATTTCAATTTGTTGATGTTTCATGAATGTCGTTAAGGAACGAATGGGCTTCCACGAGGAATGAAAAGTTACCCGATGCAATTCAATAGATTTCCATACTACAAGAACCTATAAATAGTTCATTTGTTTGATACAATGCATATCGGGAAGAACATAACATAATTGTTAGGGCGAGTATTAGATGGAAGGACTGACAACAAGAGAATTGGAAAGATTTGTTGTGACATACGAGAAGCTAATCACGCCTTGCAAAATGTTATTATTAATTCTAATGGCGATGGTCCTGAACAAAATACTAGTCTTCCTTGGTTATTGACAGAGCAACAAAACAATATTGTAAAAGAGGTCATTCGAAAAATTAGGTTTTCGACGGGGTTTTTGTCGAACATACAAAATATCTTAACTAAAAAAGGTGATTTTAGCGGGGTTAAAACACATGACTGGCATACATTCATTAAGGTAATTAGTAGGTTATAATATATTTTCTTATTGGTACACATTTTTTGGAAACAAATAATAATTATTTGTTTTTTGTTACAGTATGTTCTACCTTTATCTCTCCCAGACGACTTTGAAAACAACATAAAACAAATTATTTATGTACTTGGCAAATACATGAGGTAAGTATTGTTTTATAAGGAAAATGTACTTCTTATGTGATTTGTATTGGAACTTAT
>JASDQU010240704.1:48113-73612 GCA_032191745.1 Picea mariana
TTGTGTGACAAAATTTTAGAAGTTGGTAAATCAGATCTGTGCTATGTGGACATAAAGGAGAACTTGCAGCAAGGTATGTTGCAACATAATTTGAAAGGTTATGAGCTAAGAGAGGATGGGATCCTCATGTATAGACATAGATTCTATGTGTCAAATGATCATGAGTTGAAAATCATGATATTGTCAAAGATTCATAAGGTTCCTTATGTTGGACATCCAGGATACTAGAAGACAATTGCCATTGTCAAGAAGAAATACTATTGGCTAGGTATGAAGAAGGAATTGTTGATTTTATTGCTAGATGCCTTGAATGTCATAAGGTCAAGGATGAGAAAAAACATCCAACTAGTTTGCTACAACCTTTGTCCATTCCTGAGTGGAAGTGGGATGTTATAACGATGGATTTTGTAACTATGTTTCCTATGACTTCTGAGCAACATGATTCTATTATGGTGATGGTGGAAAAGATTACTAAAGCTTCCCATTTTGTTCCACTGAAATCAACGCATAAGGAAACTAACATTGCTGATATATACATGCGAGAAATTGATAAATTTCACAGTATGCCTAAGGCAATTGTGTCTGACATAGATCCTAAGTTCACTTCAAATTTTTGGAAGGGATTATTCGAAGGAATTGGGAAAAGTTTGAACTTTAGCACAATATATCACCAAGAATTAGATGGAAAAAAAAAGAGGGTAAATTAGATTATAGAAGATATGATATGGATGTATGTGATGGATAAACCATCAAAATGGGAAGACTACTTACATTTGGTAGAGTTTTCTTACAAAAATGGATATCAAACATCTTTAAAGATGAGTCCATTTGAAGCACTGTATGGTAGAAGGTTCAACATGCATGTGAGTTGGGATAAACCAACAGACCGCACAATAGTTGGGCCAGATCTACTCCGGAAAATGGAAGAGAAGATGGTAAAGATAAAGCAGAACTTAAAGGTTGCCCAAGACATGCAAAAGAGTTGTGCAGATAAAGGTGTAATCCACAGAGAAATTAAAGTGGGTGACCACATGTTTTTGAAAGTGAAAGCCAGGTGTAGTTCCCTGAAGTTGGGGAATTGTTCTAAGATGGTAGCACACTATTGTGGGCCATTTGAAATTCTAGAGAGGATTGGTCTTGTCGCATATATGTTTGCATTGAATACATCCTTGAGTATTCATAATGTATTCCATGTTTATTTACATAAAAAGTATATAATTTATGCTAATCATGTCATTGATTGGAATGTGATTCAGGTGGAGCAAGAGGGGGACTTTCGAGTTCAACCAGTGTAAATATTGGATCAAAAAGTCAAGATGCTATGGAATCACATAGTAGGATTGGTAAAGGTCCAGTGGCCCTGTTATGGTCCCGAGGATGCAACTTGGGAACATGAGGATGCTATGCAGGAAGTGTAGATTTTGACCTTGTACAATATTTTACTACAAACACATCTTCAATAAAAGAACAAAAAAGATACAATGACAAATACACACATTACACAGATATTTTCCCCTGGAAACCCAAACCGAGAAAACCATCATATTCTATATTAATTCATAGTGACACATTGTTTACAATACAACATACATATAGGAGCCAACGACATCCAAAACTCTAACCCAATGACCTAGATTAGTCAACAACCCTAATTCATTAACTGAAAATAGAAAACTATTGGCAAAAACCATGTGCTGAAAAACCCCCCAACAATGGACATGAAAACCAAGGTGACACAAAAAATGAGGCAAAAATGTGACATGTTTCCCGAGGTAAAAAAAATCTTGGGGGCACTGCCCCCGAAGCCCTGCGTAGGTGGGATATCGCCCCTCTATACGCTTGTCACAACGTAAAAGCCACTAGGACTAGTCATGCAAAGAATAAAACAAATACCCAACATTCACCCACTTGTTGTTTTCTTTGCATATAGGGGGTTACAGGGTTACATAGTCAACAATCCAGGGCAACAATGCCCATGGATTCTCTACACCAAGAGAACTTTTCAGTGCTCACAGATTTTTTTAATGAATCTGCAAAATTCTTCAAAGTGTCCACCTTCATCAACAACACTTTCTTTTCTTCAACCATGTCTCTTACAAAGTTATATTGAATATTAATATGATTTGTGTTTTAATTATAAGCCAAGTTCTTCACCAGAAAAATTGCACTCTGACTATCACAATCTCTCTTTATAGCTTGTTGTACCAACCTAATACCTGAAAACATTATTTGTAACCATATTGCTTCCTTACTTGCATGAGTGGTTGCCATGTATTCAACTTATTTAGTTGAAAGTGACACTACAACCTGTCTTTTGCTCATCCAACTGATTGCTCCTCCAAACAAGTTAAACACATACCCGCATGTAGATCTCCTACGATCTAGATCTCCAGCCCAATATTCATCCACAAATCCATGTATGTACAACACTCTGTCCAATATTGGTCTTCCTTGGTAGCACAATCCATAGCTAGCAGTGCCATGCAAATACCTGAAAACCCTTTTTACTATTGTCCAATGCTCTTTCCTTGGTTTTGACATATACCTGCTCAAAACTCCCAATGTATGTGCAATGTCCAGTCTAGTACATACCATTGCATACATCAAACTACCAACTACAATCACATATGAAACACGAGACATGTCCTCCTCCTCTTCTTGTGTCTTGGGACACTGATCCACAAATAACTTTACACCAACGGGAATAGGGACATTGAACGATTTACATTCCTACATATTAAACCTCTTCAATATTGTCTCGACATATTTTCTTTGATTTAACCATAGTTTCCTCTTTTTTTGATCTCTTTTAATTTCCATGCCCAAAATGAAATTTGAAGCACCAAGATCCTTCATGTCAAATTTAGAGGACAACTAAGTTTTCACATCCTAGATAATCTCCTTATTGTTTCCTATCAACAACATGCCATCCACATACAAGAACAAATAAATCAAATGATCACAAATTAATTTAAAATACGCACAATGATCCTCTTTGCTTCTTGTAAATCCAAGTCTCAACATATAAGTAGCAAATTTTTTATACCACATCCTTGGTGATTGTTTTAAATCATACAAGGACTTTTTCAACTTGCATACTAGCTCCTTATTTCCCTTCACAACAAAGCCTTCTGGCTGCTTCATATAGATTTCTTCTTCTAGATCCCCATGTAGGANGCCATCCACATACAAGAACAAATAAATCAAATGATCACAAATTAATTTAAAATACGCACAATGATCCTCTTTGCTTCTTGTAAATCCAAGTCCCAACATATAAGTAGCAAATTTTTTATACCACATCCTTGGTGATTGTTTTAAATCATACAAGGACTTTTTCAACTTGCATACTAGCTCCTTATTTCCCTTCACAACAAAGCCTTCTAGCTGCTTCATATAGATTTCTTCTTCTAGATCCCCATGTAGGAATGTTTTCTTCACATCCATGCTTTCTACTTCAAAATCAAATGTAGCAACAACATACAAAAAAAAACTTATAGAAGTTAACTTGGCAACAAGAGAAAAAATCTCACCAAAATCAATTCCCTCAACTTGGTTATAACCCTTTGCTACTAACCGAGCTTTGTATTTCTCCACTTTTCCTTTTGAATTGACCTTCTTTTTAAATACCCATTTGTTGCCAATGGGATTTATTCTAGTCGTGAAATCCAATATATACCAAGCCTCATTCTTATCCAAGGATTCCATTTCTTCATCCATGGCCTTTTTCCAGAGATTTCCATCCTCTGAATCCACTGCCTCCCTAACGGTTCTATGATCATTATTATTTATAGACAAAGCAAAATTTGAATAAAAATCATATGGAGTATACGTTTCTGGTATCCTTCTTTCTCAAACCGATCTCCTCAATACTGGAGTATGGGGATCTTCTTCTTCTGATTCCTGTTCTTCTATAGAGTCTGATTAATCATGCTTTAAATAAAACTCTATTTTCTCAGGTTCGTCCTTGGTAGGATTTCCCATTTAACAACATTCTTCATTTCTCTAAATACCACATCTTGGATATACACAACATTATTATTTTTTGTGTTCCAAATATTATAACCCTTGAGACCATCTTTATACCCAATAAAGATACACTTTTCAACCTTCTTATCTAGCTTACTCATCTTTTCCTTTGGAACATGAACATAGGTCTCATAGCCAAATACCTTGAGATTTGTGAGAGAAGGTTTCTTACCAGTCCCTACCTCTTGTGGAGTCTTTTCATCCAGTGCTAATGAGGGTGATTTGTTGAGTAGGTAACATGAAATACCCACTGCCTCTGCCCAGAATTCTTTCCCTAACCCGACACCACTGATCATGCACCTTGCTTTTTCCATTAGCATCTTGTTCATCCTTTCTACAACTCCATTATGATGAGGTGTATATGGAGTATTCTTATTCATTTCTATACCACACTTCTTACAGAATTCTTCAAATTCATTCCCACAGAACTCTCTGCCATTATATGTCCTCAACACCTTAATTATTTTCTCTGTTTGATTCTCAACAAGAGCCTTAAACTCTTTAAACCTATCAAAGACTTCAGATTTCTTCCTGCGGAAATATATCCAAGTATTCCTCAAGAAGTCATCTATAAATGAGACATAGTACATAGATTTTCCCAATGATGGAACCGACACAGGTCCAAACACATCACTCTGAAATAGCCATAAAATTCATTTTTCCCTCGTTGCACCAGAGGGGAATTTTACGCGATTCTACTTCCCATATACACAATGTTTACATAAATCAAAATCCAGAGAGCAGTTAGACATAACTTTAACCATACCTTTACCATGTAGTAGTCGAAGACCCTTCTCTCCAATATGCTCCAGTCTTTGATTCCACAACATAAAATTTTCTCCAGAGACTGTAGGAGTTCTTTCTTCTTCAAATCCAATATCAGGAACAATGGAACTATTACACCCATCACTAGTAATGCTTCCTTGCAGCTTATGCAGAGTTCCAAACCGAAATCCCTTCAACAACACCATTTCTCCTTGAACCATCCTACAAGTTTCCTTTTCAAATACTGTTCTTACCTATGCATCATCCATTTTGTTACTGAAATCAAATTTATGGCCAAATCTGGGATGTGCAAAACACCATGTAGTATTCTAATACTTCCATATATAAGCCCCAACTTGACTTTTCCTTGTCCTAGGATTATGTTTKTCGAATCATCACCTAAGAAAACATTACCTCCATCATACCTTTCATATTCACAGAACCACTCCCTGTGGGGAGTCATATGAAAGGATGCACCTGATTCAACCAACCATGCCTCATGATCTGCATGTGTGCTTGAAGAAGCCAAGTACACATCCCCTTCTTCTTCCTTGGAGGTMTTTTATTCTATAGAAGGAGCTTCTTCAGATCCTTTATTTTTCTCAATTTTGGATCTACATTGCTTCTTGTAGTGCCTTTCTTTCCCACATATCCAACATACCTTTACAAACTTTATGGGATATTTAGATCTACCCTTAGACTTAGATCTCCCACTTGAGGACTTAGATCCATTTATTTCCTGGGAGCGTCCTCTTGCAAATAATGCATTTGTGCTCTGTCCTTCCATGTTATTTTGTCTCATATCCTCCGACAACAAGGATGATACCACTTCATCAAAATTCAAGTTAGTTGTATTACTACCTATGGCCACAACCAGACTATCCCATGAGTTAGGTAAAGAGAAAAGTAAACTGATACATTTATCTTCATATGAAATTTTAATCTCAACATATACTAACTAACTTACCACAGTATTCAAGGCGTTCAAATGCTCTTCCATCGAGTCTCCATCTCTCATCCTTGGGTTATACAACTTATTTCTCAAGAAAAGTTTATTTACCAGGGACTCAAAATGATACAACTTCCCTAACTTATCGCATAAATTTTTGGTTGTAGCTTCCTCTGACACATTCAATAATAATGAATCTGAGAGACACAGTTAGATTGTGCTCTTCACCTTTTGATCCAAATTTTTCTAGTCATCTATTGAAGTTCATTTAGTTGAAGTATTTGGATCCACCATTATCCACTGATCTCTATCCACCAATAGATCTTCCATCTTAAGCTTCCACAACTCAAAATTTTTCCCATTAAATTTCTCGATCTCCATTTTTGAACTGCTCGCCATTTTTTTTCACTTGAAAAAATCAATACCATAGATCTCCCACTGTAACAAGGCTTATCACAATCCTTAGCCAAACCCTTGACCAAAAAGGCATCCCCCTGAAGCCAAAAAATATCTGATACCAAATTTAGATTTTAACCTTATACAATATTTTACTGTGAACAAATTTTCAAAAAAAGAACATAAAAGATACAATGTAAAATACACACATTACACAAATATTTTTCCCCTAGAAACCCAAACTAGGATAACCAACATATTCTATATTCATTCATAATGATACATTGTTTACAATGCAATATACATGTAACACCCCAAGATTGATCCCTAGTTGTAAATGAAAATATGTCTTATAGGATGGTGAGCCAAGTTATTATAGGTTAGAAGGATTATGTGATTATTCGACCAGAGAGCCTAGATGTTAAAGTACAGTGAGCCTATTTTTGTATATGTAAACGCTCATATCATTAATAAAATACATCATTGCATGTAGACCAACCACGATAAAGAGTATGGGGGGATAAACTCCACTAGGAAGGGAAACAGAGGGGGCTAAGAGCCTCGGAAAGGGGATAAGCTAGAGGGATTATTCCCAAAGAAATATTATAATATATTCCTAAAGACTAAGGTATGAATAATTATTTTATCCTAATTTTTTAGTATGGGGACAAGTGGGCCAAAGTGGCTCTCAACCTGACAAGTGTCCAATTTGGGACATGCATACAAAGAGCATGGCCTTAGTGCATGAGACATTCGTTATTCATTCATAATTCATTCATTCAACCACTCTCTCCATGATTCGTACCACTCCATCCCAAACACACTCTTTCAACAATAACTTGTATCCTTTCTATTATGAGAAGTGCACCAGAATCTTCCCGTGACTAGCAACGCATCAATACCTTACCTGTAGGCTACTTATGCCAGTACCTTAACTGAAATTTGTTGTTTACTGTATCTGTACCTAGTTGAATTAAGTGTCGGACTGAAGAAGCGGGTTGTCAGGCCCATGGGATTGAAGAGGTGGGTTTCCAGGCCCATGGATTGAAGAGGCGAGTTGTCATGCCCATGAGAAACTCTCTCCAGGTGAGAGAATTGCTGAAGAATTGATTTCCTGAGGGAGACCAACTACAAATACAATGTTCTGAGACATCATGTCCAACTTGTTGTTGAAGCCCTAGAAAGTAAGTGGGGTATCTGAAGGACTGTTGAGTAGAGAAGGGGCACACTTCCTGGGGTGGGACATGCATGTGGGGAATGAGAGGATGTAGGTTGTTAGTTTGAGTTGGCACCTGTAATGAAATCCTTCCTGTTGACTGTGTAACCTCAACCTAGATAGGAATCCCTTTACCTGGGTGGAGTTTAGTCCCAGCTCAGGGGTGACCCACCATTGAGAGTTTTGAGAAATGTGGTCTAAGGCTGGGAGGTTTGTGGAAGGTATGCATGCAATTGGTGGTATTATATCAAAGATAAGTATCAATTGTGTGTTGATTTACATGCTGTGTATTTATACATTTATTTGTGTTTTATAGGTTTCGCTTGTGTATGTTGCATGTATATTTTTATTATTATTTCTGCATGAATATAGAAAAAATCTTAGAGAATTTGTATATGTTTATAAATTCATATACATTTTGTAATATTTCCATGGCACAACCCAGTAGATGGCTGGGGGTGTCACAATATAGTTTTCAGTGCTTAGTAAGTGTGTTTTATGGAGTATCATGGTCAGCCTGGGTGGCTAGGGATGTTACAATACATATATGAGCCAATGACATCCAAAAACCTAATCCAATGATCTGTATAAGTCAACAAACCTAATTCCTTAACCAAAAATAGAAAACCATCGAAAAAAACCATATGCCAAAAAAATGCCCAACAATGGACACGAAAGATCGAGGCGACACGAAAAAACGAGGTAAAAATGTGACACGTTTCCCGATGAATTTTTTTTTCCAAGGGTGCTACCCCCAAACCCCCACGCAGGGGGTCTATAAAATCCCTTAAAGCCCCTTTCACTCCCATTGCAACGTAGCAAACACTAGGACTAGTCGTGCAAATAATGTAACACATACCCAACAAACAAAGTATCCACATCTCTTTGAAGACTTTTGAAAGTTTTGATTATACATGAGTATGTAATGCACTGAGTAAAATGAATAAATAAGAGGGAGGGAAACGTAATACCCCTAGGTTGAAGCCCAACTATAAATGTGTGTGTGTGTGTGTATATAAGTTGGTGAGTTGTTAGTAGCAATTCTTGAATTCAAATTTTTGCGCACATTCGACAGTTTGGTGATTGTGCGAGGATTATGCATCAAAGAAAGAAATCATGCATTTTATATTATAGAACACACTTGTGAAACTGTGTGAGGATGGCACATCAAAAGAAGAGTTCACACATCATATTAATCATGCAGTTTTGAGGCCATTGAGATTTTGTATATATGCTTGTATTTTAAGGCTAGTGAGCTTGGATGCAAAAGGCCAGTGCGCCTGTATTGTATATGTAATATCCCTTGAGATTGTCAATATAATCACATCTATGAATGTAGACTCAATTTAGATGAAAAGAAACAGGGGATAAACTCCACAGAAAAGGGAAAAAGGGGAATCTTAAGTCAAGGGAATATTTTATTAATATTTCTGAAAGTTTAATTGATGGATATGTATTTATCCTAAGTTCTCGAGGGTAGGGAATGAGTCACCAAGTGATCCAGGTGGATATTGGTGGCCACCCACCTATTCCAAATGGCTCCTCGTGTCTTTTTTTTATTCAAAATTTCTTTTTTTACTTCTTTATAATTATGAGTTCTACACTTTCGGGGTTGTCTGAAGCCTCACACATTCTCCAGGTGGATACGGGTGGCCTCTCGCCTAATCCAATTGGATTATTTTGTATGTTTTCATGTCATCACATATTGTATTTTTTCAAAGGCTCTTACTCGTTACAACATCCATTGATGAGATAAAGTCATAAATAATTATTTCTTAGATCCAATCACACATGATTTTGATGAAAAATGAACATAAACTTGTTTCCAGTCATAAACATGACTTCTCAATTAAGGTATCTTTGAAATAGTTCTTTACAAATCCAAAAGTGAGGGTCTTTGAAAAAACCATCGACCCCTTCTTACAGATTGATATCCTTATTTATAACATATTATTAACTAAAAATTACTATCAAGAGTGAAAACTAAGTAAAACAAAACATTGCAACATGGCGCTTTTCATCGCTCAGGCTTCTAAGAGTCATCAAAAGGTTTCACTTGAGTGGATGATTCTTCTCGTATTTCGACTATTTAACAAAGAGATCCTCACATGTATTGGCATACGGGAATCTATGTTGGTCCATTGGGGCCGAAAGGATCTCCTTTATCTCCATTGATCATGCCTGATACTTGACTATTCTAGAACTTCACTGCTGCAACATTGTTTGAGCCTTGATCGGGTGTTCCATGAACTATTGCACTTGAACTGGTGCCATGTTTTCCATATTTTATATCTCCACATCCCACAGTGAGTCTCGTTTGACATGTAATTTGACTATGTCATGCAAGTCGACAAAGTCACCAGGTGTGTCGAATTCTGGAAGGCTGATGTCTCTCATCGCCCGGTTGATATTGGTCCAGCTCTTTTCGCACTTGACCCATTTCTCTTGGATTTCCTGATGAGGTTGTTGGTCCATTTTCACCAAGATTTACTAATTTCTTGATGCTTCTATCCCTTAGTACCCAGATGTCATGCTCTTTGACATATCAACCCTATTGAACCACACTGATGTAGTCGATCCTTTACACTGTTTGGTGTGCTTTCTCATACCATATTTCCATATCCTTGTATGTCTCCAATGAAATGAGTGTGTCTTCTTGGAAATTGGCTATCTCTGCAATGAAAAGGTGTCTCTCATTCATAAATTTACTGTAGGCCTTCTGGAATTTGATTCTCAGGAACACCGTGGCCTGTGTGGAGTCCTGATAATATTTCACCAAATGGCGTAGATGCTCCAACTCCTTCAGCGTAGTGTCCAACTCCTCTTCATCCTTCCTCTATATCTAGAGTGGCATCGTTTATTTCCATCCCTGCACCAATAAGCTCAGACATCTTGGCATGCTCCATGCTAATCAATTTCTCCTCTGTGGTGATGAGGATGGAGTGATCCAGAGTAAGCCTCCTCTTCTTGGTGGTTCTTTTCATGATGGCTTTCCTTTTTCAATCATAAAAGATGGCTTGTATATCAACAACCTCATCCACGAGTTTGAGGATTTGTTTCTCTCCCCAGGTAAACATGTTTCCCAGGATCCCAGTGGTGTATATCTGTTCAAGAATGGGTTCTTGAACCTCTTCCATGTGTTCTGAAATTTTAGCCTCTGGTTGTTTCTCATCGAGAGGTAAAGTACTGGCTAAAATTGAAGCATCAGGGGAAGGCTTGGTACTTACTTGATAATCAGTTGTTGAGATGTCGATTTCTTGCTATGGAACTTCTTCTTCTTGTTCACCCAAACCTAGATCATCCTTTGAGATATCCACTTGGGTCCCTGATACATCGAGTAGCTCAGTGTCTAAGACACTTTAGACCTCCTGGTCACTTTGTGGAAGGCTTTGAATTTGAGCATCGAGAATTGGGGAAGATGCCTTCTCGGGTTCCTTTTCCTCTGTGATCTGCATCAGAGTCACTAGGGAAGCCTTTGAACTCTCCTCATCATCATAAATTTTTATTAAGTTGTGGAGGGGGTTTGGTGCACTTTCTCTCCCTTATGTCATCACTATCTCTGGATGAGATTAAACATCCCCTAGTGATCCAACCTGTGGCGTTGAAACTTCAGGGTTGTCCAACTTGATGATCTCTTCAATTTGTATTGGTTCTAGGTCACTTGGACCTACCTGGCTTTCAATTAGGTTGTCAGCAGGGACCCTTGTCATTTACATGAGGTCTGGGTCATTCTGCAGCTGATCAATTACTCGTTGTGCCTGTTCCATTAGGAGCAATTCCCTTTCCTTTGTCTCCAGTGTCATAGAAAGTCCCTTGTTCTGCACCTCTGTTGCCTCTACCGCTCTGATTTATTCCATGGCTTCGAGGGCCTCTTGAKTCGAMTGCTCTATTTTTTCCTCCTATTCATCCATGCTCATGGCCTTGAACCTGGTCATTTTCGGGTCATCCATCCTTTGCACCACCTCATCCTAGTCTTGGGCATTCTCTGTGAAGACTTAGTTTTTGAACTTACCGTGAGCATATGACCAGTAGGATGACACCTGTGAAACATGTTGTAAGACTAGGCCCTTTGGATCGTGCTCGTGGAATCATCCTATCGGGAATATGAACTCGAGTTAGCTCAACCCTTCTTGTTTGGCTTGAGTGGTATCCTTTACCAAGTATAACCCTACATGGAAACCATAGGGTATGAAATCTCGTTTCTTTTCCTTGACCAGGGTGTCATTGTAACCCTGGAAGATGGTTTGATAACATATTTCTCCTACGACAAACTGGTCTGAGACATGAGATGGTAAGATATGTGGTGCTCCGGTAGCCCCGAACACCCTGATGTAGGTGTCACACTCATCCAAATACCAATGGCATACCATGGATATCATCTTCTTGTCTACTGCCGATAGCCTTGGGCATTCCTTATTAAGAATAATAAAATAAATTCGGGCGATAAATTCATCGCAGATGAAGGAGTAATATTTCTTAAACCTATTTTTGCATAGCACACTGAAGTAGACATGGAACAGAAGATTTGCAACATGCCATCTTAGATTGATGCCGACGAAGATGTTTTTGTCACACATGACATCGAGTAGGTATGAAGCCATGTAAAACGTTGGTGCTTCCCCTTCCTTCGATGCCTGGGCTTGCTGCATACAAATGCTTATTTGCTTGGAGATTATTTCTCCCCAGCTGAAGCTGCACCTGACGATCGCAATTGTGTATGCCAAAGGAATCCATGCCCTTGAAAACTTGGAGAAACATTTCTCTCCATATAATCCACAAATGAGAGCCATTAAATAGACATATGGCTCCCTTAGGTTAACTGTCCCATACTAGCTAGTGATATGGTTGGAAAAATTCTTGTCCTCCCTCCACCATGAGGCCATCACTCGGCTAGTGTCACAAGATTCGTAGAATTTCACCATGAAGTCTATGTTTAGCCACTCCTCAGGGTCTCTAAGTTTTTAGTATTTATAAACTTTTACCGAGAGGAACACTCCGACACACCCACCATTTTCATCATTGATTAAACATTTTTGTGTGTCGGTGTGGTTGATGAGCCATTTTAGGAATTCTATGTAGGGAAAAATGGGGGTTCTACTTTCCACCATATGTATATATGACCGTTGAATGTTTGAGAACACCTGGTTGTCGAGTACCCTTACGTTTGGATCACTGTGTGGGACATATTCTGGGTATTCCTCTGGACTGATCTTGTTAAAGAGATCTCCCCACTATGGGAGCACCATATTGGACCCAGTGCTTGCCTCTGTATCGCCAAAGGCCAGAGGCTATATGAAAACCTTCTTTGTTGTTGTCTTGATGACAGGCTCCATCCTAGGGATGTACTCCAATTGCCTCGTGGTTCCTAGAGAAGAACCTTCGCCTATCTCTGGTTATTTTAGATTTGGTGCTCTCGATGAGCGTCTGGTGGTTGGATATCTCGGTGGTATTGTTCCTGCAACTTAAGAAGAATTTCAGAGACTGTAAAAAAATCGATAAAAACATATAAATTATAGCCATGTAAAATTTACAAACTCAGATACATACCTCTAAATCTTGTTAAAACATGGTTATTCTGATAATCATAGAGTCGATACAATGTTCAAGTTGATTGTATTTCTCCTTCAGACACTCCAGAATTCTCTTATGAACAGAATGATTTTTTCCACAATGAATCAAGAGATTTTAAACATGAAACATCTTACTGTGTCGCATCAGCCATTCAATTTGGGTTATGAGTGATTTTTTAATAATTCTTCAGCCGAATCTCTATAATTTAAATTCATCGTGGATTGATGATGGAGGCCCGAGTGGTGATGTGGTCTATCGGTGACTTTAAATGGTTGTTTTGATTGGCTCACGAGGTAGTGACTAATGAAGGATCGAATATTAATTGGTTCCTTAAATTCTCAAAATCTGATCGTATCTAATGCTAAAACATCCCTTCGTGTCTCTCTTTCAATGGGTGGATCAGGGATCAGGGTGTGCTATGAACGTTCTCATTGATATTCTCCTGCAAAAATCTCTAACACCGATTAATATTAACATACAAAGATGATGCGAAAAAGCTGACTCAGAGGTGTGACTTGGACCTAAGGAACCAAGAATGACTCGGGATAGAACTAGAACATACAAACCTCTTACCTGGTAAAGACACGTGGCGTTGAAGACCAGTGACTTAATTCTCTTGTATTAATCAGAGTCAAGACTTTCCTTAAGTTATTCATTCTAAAACAAACCTTAGATTTTCGATGCTGAAAAGTGTCAAGGATTGATGATCGACGATAAACCCTTCAAAGCACTTTCCCATTGGCTCCCTTGAAAAAGTCTCGATGCCAAAAATGCATCGGGGATTGGCGATCAAGGATAATTTTTATCATGGTCAAAATGTTCATTTTGATCCTTCTGGGTTTTCCGATTCCGATAAAGCGTGTCGGGCATCGGCTATCGACGATATCTTTTCATTCTTCGTTAACGTTTGTGTTGCGCCTCTTTCGTCACCTTAGTGAGCAAAATAGAGGTGCTTGCAAGCTTATTTGGGTTTGTTAAGAAGGACAACTGCAAGGAAAATGGTTGGAAGAAGAAACATAAAACAATAACTAAGAATTAAACTAAGAAATAAAACAACAACTAAATTAATGAACATAGGGACATAAGGACAAAAGAAACAATGAGACCCATGTCACCAATGATAAGGCTGATATTAGTGAAAGAAAACACCGAGAAACAAGAGGAGTATGAGTCCCTTCTTCCTCCAAGGGAGGGCTCTTGGACCCCCAAAAATAAGCTCTTCTTACAACTCTTGAAAATGAAAATGAAAATGGTGAAATAATTCTTTGCTAATCTACTCAAGGGGTGAGATGGATTGCCTAATGCAATGATGCAAGTATACTCTTGGCAAGGATAGAAGATTCCTCAAGAGAATAATGGCAGCATAACTTTGCTATAAATTCCTTGAAAAATGAAGTGTATCCATGGCCTTTTTATAGCATTCCTTTGAGTTATTGTCCAACTAGTTTGTAGTGTGTAAAGAGGCTAATTAGGGCATTTCTAGGTCTTTGACCAACCACCCAGTCGAATCCAGTCCAAATTTGAGTGTCAAATCAACTTGGAAGATGAACCAGAAGTGGGTGGGAAGTTGACCACTCTCATAAATGCATTTTTTCTCAGGTGCATGGATTTTTGCAACAACAGTCACGCATCGTGCGCATGTGCATGATTTCTGCGTTCCTGTTTTGTGCATGTGTGTGCACACCCAGTGTCTTCATAGTGCCCTTTAATGTTTTCACTAGTTGTATAGTTTTGACCCTTTGTGAATGATTTTGTGTTAATTCAGGTCCATGGATGACCTCATAACTGTTTGACGATGCTGAATTCTTGTAACCATTTGCGGATGAAATTTTAGTGATAACAGATGCCCCCTGATGGATGAGTTTAGGAGCATACGTGTAGCCGAAATCCATCAATGTTTCTTCTACTGAGAGTGTTGTTTCTAAGAGAGAGCAATAATAGGATTGTCAAGAGTGCCCCATTAGAGGGAGAAGGGAACCTGTAGAACCCAACCTTCCATAAGGTGTGTAAAAAATAAACTGTGTACAAATGAGGCGGGCATGCCTCATGTTCGTGTCATGTAACTTAAAAAGAGGAATGAAGTGTTGATGTAGACAACTACAGTGCCCTCGAGGGCGGTCGTGATAAAGGAAAAAGACAATTCTGCAAAGGAACATACTCTGAATAGTAGGCAATGACATATGTAAGAAGTATCACAGATTCTGTAGGCATTGATATCCCAACCAAGTTCAGAGGTCTTCGGCAAGTATAAGAACTAACTGCAATAGTCGCAAAGTAAGATCCACTGTAACATGAGAAAGTGTTGACGTCAAATGTTGTGGGGGTCAATGACAGCAGGGAGTAATTGTGGTTCTCCTTGTGTCGTCCGAGAGATCTCATTGGTAAGGTGATGAGAGTCAAGATATTATCGCCCTTCTAGAAAACGGTGCTGATGTCGTCAAAAGGGGGACGCAAATCCCAGAAGCAAAGGGCTTCGTGAAATCTACTAGGTGAGGTTAGGAATGGGAGGAGGTACATGGAAGAAGTTAAGATGTAGGAAGACTCAAGACTACCCTTGGTTGGGGTATATGTGAGATAAAAGTGGCCTCAACCGTTCAACGAGGTTGAGTGTCAGGGGGACAGAAAGACAGGGGATAAGTTGTGCCAGAGGCGGGACAAAGTGAATAAACTCAGAGGGCAGAGGTAAGTGTCTTGTGGGATAGTTAGAGGATATGGACGATGTTAATAAGGGTAGATATTAAAGAGTGCCCCAACCAAGGGTGACATGGGTTGTGTTTTCCAAAAATGGAAGAAGGTTGCCAAAGGTGACGACAAAAAGGTAATGTAACTGCTAGAAACAAAGGCATTTGTACAATAAATAAAGAATAATTTGGGATAAGTGTACAAATACAGAAACGGGTGCCCCGATGTAATATGGTTGGCCTGGGTAGGGCGCAAATTGCTTGGAGAACTGGTGGAGGGTGGGGGGCCCATGGATGGGTTTTTGTATGAGGTAGGTGAAATGAAGGGAAATTTGCAAATGGGCAATTTGATTGTGGATGAAATGGAGGGTTCATGATACTACGGAGGTGCAGTAAAAAAAGGAATTGTGAAGAGATAATCTGGGAGTCCATTTGGGAAAGCTAGCAAAATGAGGAGAAGGAGTATGTGGCTGATTCACAACATGATGTAAGACTATCAAGACTCCCATCCCTAAAAGGTTTTGAAAAACAACATGAGTGTCAAAGGCACAAAAGGGTGCTATGAATAGGACAACTCATGTGGGTAAGAGTGCTACCGGGTGATAGTACCAAAGATGCAAATGGAGGTGTTGGTACTGTAGAGCCAGAAATAGGGATCCTAGAGGCAAATGTCAGAGGGTGTGACTGGAGATGCAAGTGAGATTCAGAGCGAATGACTACATGCCAGTGCTGAGTATATACCTGAAGGGGTTGTGTTGATGTATGATGACCAAGTACCTGCACACATGAAAACCAAATACCCGATGTGAACAATATCTAAAGAGAATCGAATATATGAGCATTTATTTGATAATTTTGAATANCTATGAATAGGACAACTCATGTGGGTAAGAGTGCTACCGGGTGATAGTACCAAAGATGCAAATGGAGGTGTTGGTACTGTAGAGCCAGAAATAGGGATCCTAGAGGCAAATGTCAGAGGGTGTGACTGAAGATGCAAGTGAGATTCAGAGCGAATGACTACATGCCAGTGCTGAGTATATACCTGAAGGGGTTGTGTTGATGTATGATGACCAAGTACCTGCACACATGAAAACCAAATACCCGATGTGAACAATATCTAAAGAGAATCGAATATATGAGCATTTATTTGATAATTTTGAATATGTGCATGCATACCTAGTTAGGGTATGAAAAAATGGCATCCTAGGGGCTCAGGATGAAAAGAAGCCCAGGGATTGTCATGATGTAGATGACGGGATGTTGATCTCGTGGCTGAAGATGGATCAAGAAATGGACACTCGGAGCTCTCGAAATGGTGAGTGGAAGTTTGGCGAAAAGGCCTATATATAGATGTAAGGCCCACATTGCCACCTCATTTGTACTTGCTGCTATAGTGACTGGACGAGAAGTATTAAGAGGAAATTTGGAGATTCTGGGAGAACGAGGCATTCGATCAAGGACCAGTGAGCTTCAGGTTAGTGGTCTGATTATCCTGCATAGAAGTAGGGTTTCCATTTTTGGGCAGGCGCAGTACGGAGGGTCGTACAAGGGTTTTTATGGGTGTGGGCCCCCACGTGCATGGGCGATCTAGGAGCATGCACGCACAAGTGTGCATCTACCCACCGGATAGGCGCGCATGGGGGTTCCTATAAGGGGGAGGAAGGCGCACACTATGTGCATGCTTGTTGGCTGCACAACTGTGCATGTGTGCACGACTGTGTATTGGACAGGCGTGCTTTAATGTGTGCCTGTGTTTGTGATAGGGGTGCATGAAGGAGCCCCTGTGTGTTGAGTAGGCACGCATCCATGTGTGCCTAAAGGATGGATAGGCGCATCTGAGTGCGTGCCTATGGAGTGGAAAGGTGCACATACGTGCATGCATGTGGAATGAATAGGCATGCATGTGTGCACGCCTATGGGTTAAACAACCGCGCCTTGGAGGCAAGGTTGACAGGTGTAAAACTTACCTTTTAAATGTTGTTTTATGGTCCATTTGGCTAACCTAGGACTTTTTTATGTGGTTGCAGGTGATCATTGTGCATGATGTCGATTGGTTGACACGAGCGAGATTGGTCCCAGCTGAGAGATGCCATGGCTATTGAGGAGCCGGGGGTATGTGCGAATTTGGAAGCCTGTGGGTTGTTGAAGTTCTTTGAGTGCTCGTTGATACAGGTGCAAGAGTATCTCCTGCAGTTCCTTATCCGGATGTGGAGTCCAGACCTGCATTGTTTCATAGTGCGGGGAGAGCAGATTGCCTTCACTGTGGTGGAGGACATATACTTTTTGACTAGGCTCCCATTTTGGGGAACACCCCTACCGATGGAGCTGGTGTTACTGAGGGATGTGGTGCTAGTGACAGTTGGATGGAGGTACTGTTCGGGGGAGAACTTTATGTCTAGCACTGTTGTGAGCATTGGGGCGATGGATGCTCTAGCACATCACTGTATAGCAGTGATGATTGTGAGAGTGTATGGGTCTCTTGCGACGTAGCGGATCAGTGGTGGGAAGTTGTGTGTGATGGAGAGGGTACTGGCCAGTGATCACTTTGCTTGGGGGCTTACTCTGCATGCCAGGATGGCAAGGCAGCTAGACCATTTTCNTGGATGCTCTAGAACATCACTGTATAGCAGTGATGATTGTGAGAGTGTATGGGTCTCTTGCGACGTAGCGGATCAGTGGTGGGAAGTTGTGTGTGATGGAGAGGGTACTGGCCATTGATCACTTTGCTTGGGGGCTTACTCTGCATGCCAGGATGGCAGGGCAGCTAGACCATTTTCGATCCATGGATACAGGAGATTTTACCTTTGGGTCCATTCTCTTGGCCTAGTTTTTGGAGAGGGTGCCTATGTTGCACCCTAGGATTTTATTGGGTGCGCCTAGGGCATGAGAGCCGCGACTAAAGTGATGGTCGATTGTTTTGCTTCGCCACAGTGGTGGTGAGGGCAACCACTTCTTTACTATTGAGGTGTCACAGGTGTGGTGGCAGATGCTGCAGGTGATTTTACAGTTCCCATATGTTGGTGTTGACTTCCAAGAGGATCCGGACATGGTGTTACCACCAGGGGAGATTTTCGACCATCGAGGTATGTTGATGAGTTATATATATATGTTTTTTGAGATAGCATGACATATGTATATGATATAGATGTCGATACTATCTGTTGCTTGTCTGTATGTGCAGATGTGGCACCTCGCGGGCGTGAGGTGGAGTTGTTGAGGGCATCGGCTCGCCAGGAGCTGGAGAGACTGCTGCGGGGAGGGCTACGGGTTGGAGAGAGACGTCAGCATGAGGACATCGAGGCGATACTAGATGATCCTGAGAGAGTAGTGAGGAGACACCGGCTTGATGACCCTAGTGCTGGGCCATCACATGCTCCTCTGACATATGCCGACACTGATTTTGAGGACATACGCCGTCGCCTGGAGGCGGTGCTATAGGGTGTGCTTGAGGGCATGTGGTCTCGCATCCAGGATTAGGGCATCCTGGAGCAGTGTGTGGGGATTCTGCCGCCATGGCGGGCTGTGGTATGATGGGCAACAGTAGCAGGTGTTGTGATGACCGGATGATTATGTCCGGGGCAGGAGGGACCAGTAGTGGGTGGGGGACCACCGCCTGAGGGAGGGGCAGGAGGTGGTGCTCTAGAGGAACCTTGAGTGGTGCTCTATGTATTTTTGTTTTTTTGTATATAGGCTGGTGAGCCCATTTTGTACCGAGGTGTTTTACTGGCTTGCAGATACTTGTATTTTTGTATGTAAACATTTGGATGTCACTGTGGGCCATTTTATATATACATGAGTATACATATTGAGATCTATGTGGTGTTTACATGTTGATGATGTTTAATCTATATATGCAATGACATGTTGTTGATGTGTTTATGTATGTGTAGAGGTAGCTTGATGTGATATATGCCAGTCTAACACAATATTAGCTAAGTTATCTATAATTTGATTCAATTGTCTTGGAATATGTGTAAATGTAATGGAATCAAAATGTCGAGATAAAAGTCTAACTTGCAGGTATTTGTGAAAGAGGCAAGGATCACGTACGCGGTACACATTGTTGAGCTGGAGAACGACTAGTTGAGAGTCGAGAAAGACACTAAGGTGACGAATATGATGATGCTGGGCATCGGCTAGGAGGCCAATGACGGCAGTGTATTTGGCTTGGTTGTTGGTCACTGAACCTAAATAGATGCCACTCGAATGGAGCATTTCATGTGAGGGGGTGTAGAGAGCCTAAGTGGTCGAAGCGAGATTTTGGGTCCAACGGCTAGCATCGTCGGTGTAACCGATGTGGTAGGCCGGTGGAGGAAGCATCTATCAATAGCACAAATGATATTTTAGACATGAGGGATGGAAAAAAGATTAAAAACACTATAAAAGAAATAACCTAAAGTAGAATGACTATGTTTAAGCATAAAATTTCTTTAAGTATAACCCGTTGACAGGTTCTTTGAGAGAGAAGCCTTCGGGAGAGGCCAGGATGTATGCGCCTTTGGTGAGGCAATGTTGGATAATGTATGGGCCATGCCATAGTGACTCGAATTTTCCATGGCCAAAGGTATCATGGGTGATATCGTAATCAAGGACAAGGTCGCCTTCGCGAAATGAGCGAAGGTTGACATGTCGATCAAAGGTAGCCTTTGATCATTTTTTAGCTGCCTCATTGTTCTATAATGAAGATTGACGATCTTCACCCAGGGACTCTAAGTTCATCAAGCACTGCTCCATTGGAGTAGTGTCGGGTAATAGCTCAATTGCGATGCTTAAGGTGGGAATTTCACACTTGATGGGAAGAGTGGCCTCAACCCCATGGACTAGATGAAATGGTGTGAAACCAATAGCTATTTTCACAGCTGTACAACAAGCCCATAGCGTGGAAAATAACATATGATGCCAATTGGTCTGATGTTTATTAACCATGCGCTGTAACATGGTCTTGAGGACCTTGTTAACTGCTTAGACCTATCCGTTAGACTAAGGGTAATATGGTGAGGAAAACTCATGGGAGAATCCTAACCAAGATGAGAGTTCGACAAAAATCTCATTCTCGAAGTGTTTCCCGTGATCGGAAACAAGTTGGATTGGTACTCCAAAGAGAGATATGATGTGGTTAAAGAAAAAACGTGTTGCGGTGTCAGTGGTATTGTTGAAGGTGGGCATAGCTTCAACCCATTTGGTGAAGTAATCGACCGCGACAACAATGTATTTGTGTCCATTGCTAGAGGGGGGATTACAAGTCATGAAGTCGATGCCCCATTTACAAAAAGGGCTGCAGTGATGACTGGATGAAGAAGAGCAGGTGGTGCTCGGGCTTTGTTGGCATAAAGCTGACACTTTTCGCATCGTTTCATGGCGTGAATACAATCATGAAACAAGGTAGGCCAAAAGTAACCTACTCGGATAATCTTTTGAGTAGTGGATATTCCCGAAAGATGGCCCCCACATGCACCGCTATAGTAGTAGTTCAAGACTCTATCGACCTCGTCAATGGTCAAGCATCGACAAAGAATGGTGTCGACCCCTCGCTAGTATAATATGTCTTCGATGAGGAGGTAATGAGGGGGCTGGTGGAGAATATGATGATGATCATCTCATGAAAGGTGGTTACTGAAATTTTGAGTTCGGAGGTAGACGAGGAGGTCGCCGTACCAAGGATCATCCGAAGTGATGTAAAAGACGTGTTCGTCAGGAAAGTCGGTATCGACAGGGGCACTGATTGTGTCAGAGGGGAGGGTCGTGACAAGTTTGACGAGAATGAGAGCTTTCTTGCTCTTGGGTGTTGAGAATTCAAGATCATACTCTTGAAGGATAACGATCCATCGGGAAAATTTGTCGTTAATTTTTTTGACAACTGAGGAAGTATTGCATAGGGTTGGAATCTGCTACAACCTTAGTTGTGCGAAGCAGAATGTAGTGATGCAGTTTCTGGACTACGAGGACGACTGCAAGAGCTAGTTTTTCTTCGTGTTTATACTTCAAGGGTGGCCCTGAGAGGTTTTTACTAACATAATAAATGACATGCTCATGATTGTCATCACCTAGCTGAACGAGAACTCCTGCTACTGAAACAGTTGATGCTGATATGTAGAGAATATAGTCACGATTGTAGTCAGGTGCATTAATTAAAGGGGTGTTGGAGAGCACCATTTTAAGATCGTCAAATGACTATTGGGCATGTTCATCCCAATAAAATGGGATGTCATGATGTAGTAATCGAAGGAAACCATGTGCGCGAGTGGTGTAGTCTGGGACAAATAGTCGTAGAAAGTTAGCCTTGCCTTGGACGCTCCAGAGTTGACGTAAATTTTGGGGAGGTGGAATTTTGGTGATAGCTTGGACTTTGAGGGGGTCCACAGTAATATCGCTTTGGGAAACGATGAATCCAAGGAGGTGCCCCGTGGTGACGCAGAAAACGCACTTGAGGGGATTCAAGCAGATGTTGTACTGACGACACCGTTGGAAGATGATTCGTAAATCATCAAGATGTTGGGTGTGTTTCTTGGATCGAGCTGTGAGGTCATCCAAGTATGTGAGGATGATATGAGCCAGATAGTGAAAAATGTATGTCATATCCCGTTGGAAAGTTGCACCAGCATTATTTAGGCCAAATGGCATGACACGATATGAAAAAGTACCCCAGGGGGTAGTGAATGCAGTTTTGTATTGATCGGCGAGGTGGATTTGGATTTGATTATAACCAGATAAATGGTCCATGAAGGATAGAGCCTTGTGGCATGTGCAGTCGTCGATAATTTGATCGATGAAAGGTGTTGGAAAGTTGTCTTTGGGACATCCGTGATTGAGATTACGAAAGTCCATGCAAACATGGACAGTGCCCTATTTTTTATTAATGGGTACAGGGTTGGAAACCCATGAGGTATAGGTGATGGGGTAGATGAACCCAACCATGTGTAATTTGTCAATTTCGGCTTTGATGGCTGCTACTTTGGATGGGTGTAGAGGTCGTTGTTTTTGATGAACTGGTGTAATGTCGGGCTAGGTCTTGATGCGATGTTCGATGATAGATGGATCAAGGCCAGGCATTTTTGTGTATGACCAGGCAAAAATATCCCGATATTCCTGGAAGAGGGCTTTATAGGCAGTGATTTCTTGAGGAGTGCAAGCGGCTCCAATGGTGATTTCCTCGACGACTCCATTTTTGATGGAAATGTCGATTTTAATGGTCGGGGAAATGTTGGCCATGTTGCCTTCTTCAAAAGCATCAGGGGCAGGAATGGGGATTTTGAACCAGTCGATAGGCCCTGATAGGATAAAATTTTTGGTTTTGACTGCGTATATGGGGTGTTGGTTAGGAGGTGTGGAGGATTCCTGTGGAAATAAGAGTGCATGGTGGTGTAGCACATCCCATGGGTAGTCAAGGTTGTTTAGCTCTTCTAGTATTTCCTTGTCACAGTGGAATTGGCGGGAACACAAGGGGCCATGAAGAGTTATATTGGTGATTGTTTTCATGTGGCCGCCCCCTGGTGATGAAGAAGTAGGGGGAATGATGCAAGAAAATTGCGATGGTTTGCTTGACATAAACCAAATATCGAAGTACTGAGGAGTACCCGTGGTAGTTGGGTGTAAAATTTCCGTAGGGAAATGAGCGGGAGAGTTGGGGGGATTGGGGGGTGAATCCTCAAATAAGTCATCCAAGAACCATGGAGGCATTGGAAGGGCCTCGGATTCGGGAGAAATGACATGAAGAACCTCTAGTGATGAGGTAAGGTCAACTATTGATTCTGTGGGTCTTTGAAGCAGGGTCAATTGGTGTTGCTTGTATTCAATGATCATAGGACACTAGTATGTAAAATGATCTAAGGATTTGCATAGAGAGCAAGGGCATCTCATACGTTCATTGAATGAAGTTGTGACAGAACGGATGTCAGTGATTTTTGGTAGGGATGACGTAGCTGGACTGGTTTCGCTCTGGAATCTTTTCCATACTACAGCTAATGTTTACCGAAAGAGTGGCAATGCTAGGCAATGGTGGGTATAATGGCCATATTATGAACATATAGCGCAAGCGAATTTGGTTCACAACCCTTTACTACTTGAATGGGGGGTGGTAGCAGCAGTACTGGCTATAGTGGAGAGTGTTGAGGGAGTTTGATTGAGTGGAATCAAATTACGTAACTCTGGTAGAGATGGGCAGTTGTTGGTTTGGTGTCCATATTTCTCACATAGTGCACAAGGGGGTTAGACGCGTGGGGGAAGTGGAGCTGTGGAANATGGTAGAGATGGGCAGTTGTTGGTTTGGTGTCCATATTTCTCACATAGTGCGCAAGGGGGTTAGACGCGTGGGGGAAGTGGAGCTGTGGAATCCTTCTTCTTTCTCTTGCCCCCAGCTATGGCAGGGGGGGTAGTCAGTGGGGGTGTAGAGGGTATGGTGGGAGTAAGTATGGGAATCGTCATTGCAATTCCTTCCGTTTGGGGGGGAAGGGATGGTCAAGGGACCATCTCGAGTGGATGTAAATACCAAACTAGAATTGCTAACACCATATTAGGGAGGGTAAGCGTTGAGACTACTTGGAAAGCTTCGACACTAGGTGGAGGGTAAAAGAAAGGGATTTGAGTGATGGCTTGGGGAACTATCTCCCAAACTGGGATATGACCTTGGGGAGGGGTGAAATCGTGTATTGGCGAGGTCGACGAGTTCACAGGAGGCTCGTGAGGGGGAAATTCTACGACTAATGGGACATCAGATATGATAGAAGCCTCCCTAGGAGGAAGGGTATCCTCTATGTTATTTTCGTTAGATGATACGATGCATACTTGATTGGAAGGATGAAGGAGAAGTGGTGCTCCATGATAAGTTCCTAACAATGATGGATCTTTGAAAATTTTGGGACCCATTTCGACGAGTGGGTATGCGTCATGACTTGTGTGGATGAGAGGAAGAATGTTATCGATGTTGGCAGATGGGTTAGGCTCGTAATGTGAGACTTGGTCAATGGTAACGATCTTCCCATTGTGGGGGGACATCATTGTTCGAAAGACGAAAAAGGAAACTTCCTTCATAGCGTACATGTAGCTACGACCGAACAGGATATTATAATCGAGTGGGGCATCGATAACATCAATGTCGATGAGAATAGTCTTGCCCCCGAGTTCTATGGGGACATTTTGGAAGAGCCCTTCAAGAGATGATGGTCGTCTGTCATAAGATCATAAGGTAATGGCAGAGGGTATGAGTTCAGGGGAACCAATTTTCTGCCATACAGATTTGGACATAATGCATGTAGATGCACCTTCATTGATGATACACCGATGAACTGTGATGTTTCGTATTTTTACTGGGATTTGAAAAGAGATCAAGGCGGGAAGGCGAGGTTCTTCACTGTCGAGATCAAATGTAATGATGTTGGGAAATCCAACATAAACTAGCCTTCCCCCATGGTGGAATGATGTTGTTTCAAGATGCACTTGTGCTTGTTCAAGAGGGAAAGCTAGCACATGCTAGATTTCCTTGACGGTGGAATGATGTTGTTCAAGATGAGCTTATGCTTGTGCAAGAGGGAAGACTAGCATGTGCAAGATTTCCTCCATGCTAAAATGATGTTCTTTGAGATGCGCTTATTCTTTTGCAAGAGGGAAACCTAGCACGTGCTAGCTTTCCCCCATGGTGGAATGATGTTGTTTGAGATGTGCTTCTGCTTGTGCAAAAGGGAAAGGTAGCACATGCTAACTTTCACCCATGGTGGAATGTTGTTATTCGACATGTGATTGCACTAGGGGGAAAGCTAGCATATGCTATCTTTCCCCCACATTGAATGTTGTTGTTTGAGATGAGATTGTTCTTGTGCAAGAGGAAAAACTAGCACGTGCAAGCTTACCCCCATGGTGGAATGATTTTCGAGATGAGCTAGTGCTTGTGCAAGAG
>JASDQU010240704.1:82360-109895 GCA_032191745.1 Picea mariana
GACCTTTATCCTCTCATTATCCATGTCTACTTTATTAATCTATCCTCCATCGCCTCGATCTTCTAGTGTCCATCTCCCTTTTACATGTCCAGTTCACGTTACTAAATCAAGTAACCATGTTAATCTCTAGAGTTAAAAGCTAGTTTTGGAGTCCAAGTATCCATGTTGATGTAATGCCATCTTAGGGTCCAAATATCCATATTGATGTGATGACATTTTTAAGGGTTTACATATCCATGTTGATATCAAGACCAAGTGTTTATGTTGATGTTATAACATTCAGAACCAAGTATCTATGTCAATGATATAACATTTAGAGTAAGTTAAAATTGTAGCGAACATATTTTCTTTCATATCATAAATTTGATCAGAATTCAATAACAATTTCAAACATGAGTAGAGTTTTATCATGATCCAAGATTCACACATGGTGGAATATCCTTAAAAATATTACCCAATTCTAAATCGATCTAGATCATAAAAAAAAATTCAATGAAAGTTTCTCACCAATTACAATTCTAGATTTTTATATCATTAAATTTAAAAAAAAAAAATGTTTATTAAAATTTTAAATGACTCTATAACATTCAATCTTTTTCAATATTAACATTGCTTAAAATTACTTAAAACAAAAAAATACTTTTAACTCTAATCTAAACATTCAATCTTTTTTAATATTAACATTGCTTAAAATTACTTACAAAAAATTATATACTTTATAAACTCGAATCTAAATTACCTAAAATTACTTACAAGGAAGTATATGCTTTATAAACTCGAATATAAATATTGATAATAACGTGATAACATCTTCCTCTGTATTGTACCGTCACTGAAGAGTAACATCATGCAAATGATTCTCTAATTACATAAAGTTTATTTTCGAAAGTTTTGCATATATTTGATTTATGAGAGTTTTGCAATTATTTTGAATTTTTTAATTATTTTTAGCAATATAATATATTTAAAAAAAATTTAAATATTTGAAATGATAAAAAAAATATATATATTCTCCCTTCATACTTTATATTTGGAATATATGTTTATTCTTGTATATTTGGAATATATGCTTATTCTTGTTAAAAAGAGTTAGGAATTTTATTCATCGTTAAATATGCATACTTTATATTTGGAATATATGTTTAATCTTGTATATTTGGAATATATGTTTATTCTTGTTAAAAAGAGTTAGGAATTTTATTCATCGTTAAATATGCATAAGTGTGTATATTATAATCGTTTTGTTAATTTATTTTATGTTATTGAATTTTTTATTATTTACATAGATAATAATGATGAGATAAAAGTAGTGTAACATGTAATATTATTATTAAAAACTTATGTATTAGAAATTATTTTGGAATCCAAATTCCTAGCATCAAGTTTTATGGACATTTTAAAACTTGTGACTATCATTATCGTTTTTGTACTTATAAGATAACTAAGAGAATACATCTATATTGTTAGCGATGGATCCAAATATCTATGTTGATCTCTTTAATTGGATGTTACTGTACTCCTATACCAATTAAATAAATATATTTTTCCTTTGTTGACCTTGGGGTTCAAGGAATGATATTATAATAACGATGATGATGATTGTTAATCTCACTAAAATCAACTCCGGTTGATCAGATTTCGAGAAAAAAAAGGGTAGAGAATTAATTGGTTTGCTTTATAACTTTATTTCTATACTTGAAAAGATGGGAAAGAAGCTTTCCTAAATCTCTACAGTTTTGATGAGTTAATAGTTTATAAAGGTTGTTATTATTATAAATATTTTGAAATTAAGATTTAATACGGGCACACGAAAGATGTTTTAAAAGAAAGTGATTTTCATCATCCACTTTCTCAGTATTAAAAAGATAACTAATTCTTTCATCTCAGGGTCTTTTATGAATTGTCCAATGCTTTGTTTCACTATGAAACTCATTAGAGTTCATTCTTATTTTAGCAACACTAATATTCTTGAAGGAAATTACAACAAAAATATACTTTTGAATTTTTAAATTGGGGTTAATAACTTCTTTTTAGTATCTTAATTTTTTTTTCCTCAATTTATTTATCACACCATAATTTCTCTTTAAATCTAGATGTGGTAGCATTTTTAATGATATTAATATTTTGCAAAATAGACTCCTCATCTATACTCCAATGATTTAGCTAAGATTTAACATCTTTATACCATACCCCTAATTCATTTAAATGAGTTTGGATTCTATTTGCTAACTTTGAGGCATATGTACCTTATACTCTTAAGTGAATTAAATGAACTTGAATTTTATTTGTTGACTTTGAAGCCCAAATACTTGGTACTCTTAAGTTAATTAAATGAATATGATTTTCCTTTGTCCACTTTGAGGCCCAAGTAACCATGCTAATCTCTAGAGTTAAAAGCTAGTTTTGGAGTCCAAGTATCCATGTTGATGTAATGCTATCTTAGAGTCCAAATATCCATATTGTTGTGATGACATTTTTAAGGGTTTACATATCCATGTTGATATCAAGACCAAGTGTTTATGTTGATGTTCTAACATTCATAACCAAATATCTATATCAATGATATAACATTTAAAGTAAGTTAAAATTGTAACGAACATATTTTCTTTCATACCATTAATTTAATTAGAATTCAATAACAATTTCAAACATGAGTAGAGTTATATCATGATCCAAAATTCATACATGGTGGAGTATCTTTAAGAATATTAACCAATTCTAAATCGATCGAGATCATAAAAAATCAATAAAAATTTCTCACCAATTACAATTCTAGATTTTTATAATATAAATTCAATAAAAAATGTTAAAATATTAAATGACTCTATAACATTTTCTATAACATTCAATCTTTTTCAATATTATCATGGCTTAAAAAAAATAAAATATATATTTTAACTCTAATCTAAACATTCAATTTTTATTAACCTTAAAATTACTTACAAGAAAATATATGCTTTATAAACTCGAATCTAAATATTGATAATAATGTGATAACATCTTCCTCTGTATTGTACCGTCGTCACTGAAGAGTAACATCATGCAAATGGCTCTCTTATTACATAAATATCAATAAATTATAATGTATAATTTATATTACATAATTTATATTATTTGATTATGATTGTCGATACTCTTAACTTTGAAAATTTATTTCTTGATTAGTAACTTGTAACTTAAAAAACTCATATGTCAAAGTAAGACAAAATGCAAAATTGATGCCTCAATTGGTTGCATGTTATCTTTTTAATATGAAGATACTAGAAGATTCTTGGAATATTTGGTCAATAAGAAGCACCGAGCTTTGAAGTTCGAGAAGAGCAAATGGAGGCTCCTCCATTCCACGTTATCTTTTAAATTGATATTTTCTAAAGTTTCTCTAGTGTTGTGAAAGCATGAGTTTTGTTAAAAAAAAAATTATATGATAAGGTGATGACTTTGATTTGTTGGGGAATGATTATTTTTAAAGTAATTTCATGATGCAATTGCATCTCTCATGCATGCAGCTTTAGTGTGTTTCACTTAACCATAAGATTAAATAGTTTTTTATATTTTGATCGCACTCAGGTTTGGTGTATGTCTTCGATAATTATACACAAATTTACTATTTGAATTGTAAGCATAAACACAGTGAGATTCTTAATCATTTAGCACAACGGAAAATCAAAATTAGCAATTACATCATACACAGGTATACACGAATCTTAATCCCAAAACCATGTTCTTAAACCAAGAACCAATGAGCTCTTCTACTATGGGCAATGGCCTAATTTTACATGAAGTAAAATACCAAAAACACTTACAACATACTGCATAAACCCTCCTTGGTTTCTGTGCCAATGTTGTTGTCCTGAGGTTGAGGGTTAGGGCACTCCTTGCCCCCTCAAGCCCTTCTCTTCCTCTACAACTTCTTGCTCAAGGTTGGTTGTGTCCTTCCAACCCTTATTCACTGTCCAAGACTATTGTAAGAAACACCAATTGGCTGTCCCAAAAAGGTTGTTGTAACAACTCCTTAAGGCTACGCCAAACTGCTAAGAATTAGATTATCATATCAACCCAAAATATGCCCTTTAGAGTGTCCTTAAATCTGCTCCAAGGGACTGTTGTTACAACTCCTTTGACTATGTTATTCTAGGCCTCTAACCTTGTTGTTATACACTTGTAATAACTCCCTCTTTAGCTGTTGTTGTGACTGTTGTAGCAACCCACAAAGCAACCCATGTATAGGTTGTAACAACCTTCTTTACCTAGATGTAACAACCCTCTTTACCTTTCCCAACACACACATATCTCTACCTAGACCTCAACCTGTCTTTCTCTAGCTGGTTGAGTCTTCCTTTGACCTTTGGCTACCTTCCACAACATGCCAAACCCTCTAGAAACCTTCTCAAACCTAGAAAAGTCACCAAGGACCCTAGTTGAAACCTTCCCTAGGCTGCGACTAGCTTCTCTCACTAGGCTGAGCCTTTCCTTATTGTCCAGAGGTCCTGCAACAACCAACTATTTCCCTCCATGGCTGGGTCAAGCCTCGTCTTCAACAAAACCTACCTAGAACAAACAAAAACAACAAACACTAAGGCCTTGCAGCCTCCTCCATGTTTGGACTGAGGTCATCACACTTGAACTAAAATTTCCAAACATCCACACAATAATGAAATGTCACAATGACCTTGATCTCCTTTTATACAAGTCCAATGGTTGAGTTAGAAGCCCATTTACAAATTCAACATTTAATTAGAATAATTTAATCCTCTTTGTGGGTGTGAATCCCCAACACAATCCTATAAAGCCCATCACTAAACCCATGAAGCTCCAACTTCATTCCAAGGGCGCTTTTCACCAAACGAAAAGTGAAATATAGTTCCAACAATGATTCCCACATGCCTAACACCAAGACCATGTGAGAATACCTTCCTGAAGCTATAAAACATCAACACTCCCTCTTAGCAAGTGTAACACCCTGTTTCCCCCAGTATGTAAAAATAACTATATTGGCCAAGAACTATGGCAAACTCAAAGATGTGAATGTGTGATTTGAATGGACCTTAGTATAAAAGGTTGACGAATGTAAATAATGTTATGAATATATGTTGCAGGACTACTGGGAGGGGGGATGTGCTGAAAAGAGACCACGATGGATGATGAAAGGTGGTGGAAGGCACCTGGGATGGTGGCATTAACTTCCACCGAAACCAATACCATATTTGGTCTTCACTAGCCCGAAGATCAAGAGCGTCTCGCTGGCCCTGAAATGAATGACTCGCCAGGTTGGTAGGTGAGGAGGCTTCTTAAGAGTTAATGAGGGATGGGGGTGAACCGCCCATCCATGGAAGCCTCAGGCCTGACCACCGCAGGGAAGTTCATGCCACACACAATTGCACCGGAAAAGAAAAGGAAGGAAAGAGGTGTGGAAGAGAGGGGATAGACACGACAGAGATTGCAAGAGGGAAAATCAGAAGAACTCTGGAAAATATAGAGTGAGGGATGAGCAGAGGAGAAGGGAGTAACCTTCGTTCTCGACTTCTGACGAACAGAGACTGAGTCTCAAGCATCGTGGTCTAGCTCAGGGGTTGCTAGTGCTAAATCCATTCAGAGTCGCTGAGCCTACGGTTGGGTGGAAACGAGCACCCCTCTCAGCAGTTGCATCAAACCTGGTGTTTTTTTGATAAGTGTTATATCTTGTATCTTGAATTGAATATCCTGAAATGTATGCTCATGGTTTGTGCAGTTATAAATAGTTTCTAAATAGAGGTGTTTGCCTGATGTTTGATCTGATAGAATGGATGCATTCTTATACTGACGTAACTGTAATTTAGTTAATGCGAAATATGTATGAGTTCAGGATACGAGTTTGTTTCCCCTAAGGATTGAACTACTTAAACCGATTTGTGCCCTATCCGGATTCAGCCTCCCGAAGTCTCTTATTGGGAAAGTTCTCTCCTATTTCAGAGTTGAAGGAAGTTCCTTGAAAGGACCACCGTCTTAGTAAACCCAGGAGTTCACTTAGCTCCTCCTGCAGAGTTCATAGCTTGACAATGTGAGGAGGCCTTACTCATGCTCTTTCTTACGATTCTCCGAGTTGGCGAGAACCCCGGATGGTCATACGTAGCTCGGATCTCGATACTTCATGAATTCTATAGTCGAAAGGAGGTCCTTCCACCTCCAAATCCCCGATATGCGATATTCCCCATGGATTCCCTGATCTAACGGTCTACCCATACCCTGGATCCAACGACTGTCTTCGTGCTTCGTACTTTGCGACTTTGAGAGTTGGAGCACCCAACTTTGGTATTCTCTTCTTGCGAACCCGAGTTCGCGAGATTTCAAGTTTATTCCTTTTCGGGAATTCATCGATCCCTTGATCATTGCCATGTGCCCTCCTCAGATGGACGACCCTGATCACGTCGGGACTATGCAGGTTACGAAGTTGAAGGAATTATCTGTTCACCCCTTAGAGGTTCGAATCCCCGAAGTGTGAGGATTTCGTGACACCTTCCCTCTGTAGATGGATGGTCCAATCAGGACACCAAGCCTGGTGATAGCCACCCAAGAACTCGTTGAAGGATTTTATGGCCTAAGTCCTGAAATCCTTGCACGAGAGAGAGTGGGTCTCTTAGAGTCTTGATGTTTCGGTGTTTCGGCATCCAGGATACCTAAGGGTAAGTTCCCTTGTACTCGCAAGTCTCGAAAACCCCGACTTGTGAAATCCCGAAATGATAGAGTGTGGAGAAGTCTTGATATTTCGGTGTTTCGCCACCCAGGATACCTAAGTGTGAGCTCCTTGTATTTTCCAGTCTCAAAACCTTGACTTGCGAAATATCGAAATAATAGAGTGTGGATAAGTTATGATATTTCAGTGTTTTGGCACCCGGGTTACCTAAGGGCGAGTTCCTTGTACTCGCCAGTCCCGAAACCCCGAACTAGTCGAGCGTGTGTTGAGTTGGTGTTTCGGCGTTTCGGCATTCGGGATACCCAAGGGTTAGTCCTTTGTACTCACCAGCTAAACCGCGAATGGCTAAACCCCGAAATAGTCTAATGTATGATGAGCGGGTGTCTCGACATTTCGACACTCAGGGTACCCAAGGGTTAGACCCTTGCACTCGCCAGTCGCGAAATCCTGACCTATGAAACCCCGAAGTGAGCATGGATGGATATAAGGGTTTCAAGTGTTCTCGGCACCCGGAAAGTCGAAGAGTGTGAACCTTCGCCCTCTTATATCGTGAAGCTCTGGTATGCGAAAGCTGATAGGTAGAGTGCCAGAAGTTTAAATTGAGTTTGTTGATAAATCGAATGAGAAACTAGAATCCTTTTTGGGTTTCAGCATTTCGAAAGACAAAAAACAGGGGAATGCTTGCATCCCAATTCCCCGTATCGCGATAAGAAGAAGTGCCTCCTTGGTTAGGCTTGTGGTCATAGCCATGATCACATGATGTTCCTTTAAGGGAAGGGAGGGTCTGTGCTAGGCCCCAAATATTTTCGGGGTGTTGTCCCTTGAGAAATAGGAGAAAAAGCTGAAAAATCCTAGCCCTCGTAGTGGGTGTGTTACAAATTGGTATCAGAGCATGGTTACAACACTTGGCCTGCTTGGGCTCATGAATGACTTGCGCAGGAGCTCCGTTTGAAGTACTCCAAAAAGGAGTAACCCTCTATCTTAACCCTCTTAATCAAAAGTCAAAGATAAGAATAAAAACTCTGATTGTGTGTATGCGTATGAAAGATATATGAATTATGCGAAGGTTATGAATGTATATGAATATTGACTAACAACCAACGTTTGTCTTTTGCACCCAAGCGGACGATCAGTTGTGGGAAATTACAAACGCATAGAATGGTGACTCACCAAGAGGTGGGGGAAGGCTCCCACAATAGAGATGAAGAGTCTGACGAAAGGAGGGCTGTAGGGACCCCTCCAGATCTAGCTGAAACAGTGAGGAGCCTCATGGTCGAATTACAAAGATGCAAGGCTGACAATGAAAGGATGATGAAAGAACAAGAGAAGCAAACATAAATTAACGCAGTTTTACTGCAGAGCTTATCCGACCTACAAAGACAAATGAAGCATGAACCTGAGATACAAAAACATGGTCATATCGGTGGCCACACTGAGAGGAGCACCTCGAGAAAGGTCCACCCTAGAGGTAAAGGACAAGCATCGGATGATTCCTCTGGGAAGGAAGTTGGAGGTTCAGAGGGATCTTCTAGCAGCAGAACTAGTCCTTATTCCCAAAGAAAACAAAAGAAGCGAAAGCCTTCCAAGGGTCATAAATTCAAAGAATTTAGGAAGGCCAAGCCACCCTCCTTCGACGGTGAAATAAAGAAGGGAGAGGAAGCAGAGGCCTGACTGCTTGGACTAAAGAAGTACTTCAGAGTCCATGAATTTTCAGAAAATTTGAAGGCCCGAGTGGCCACCTTCAACTTGAACGGAAAGGCTTCCATTTGGTGGGAAGACCTTAAGAATGTGAAAGGGGTTCGCAAAGAGGACATGTCTTGGGAACGGTTTGAGAAATACTTCCGGAAGAAGTATCTGTCAGAAAAATATATTGACAAAAAGACTAAAGAATTCTATGAACTCAAACTAGGGCAATTCACTATAGAGGAATATGTTAGTATATTCCTCGAGTTGTTGAGGTATGTACCTTATATAAAAGAAGAAAAGGAAAAGGTGCAACATTTCATCAGCAGAGTACCTAAGAACTATCGAAACAAAATTGAATTTGATGAGCCAAAGACCCTAGAAGGCACTATCTGAAAGGCAAGATATTGTCATGAACAGTTTGGACATCGGACAGAACCTCGTGAAGGCTAGAAATAGAAGAATGGTCCAGGATTTCAGAAAAAGGGGATTAAATCCCCAAGATTTAAGAACTATAAGAAGAACTCAAGGATGAGCTTCCCAGCCTAGAGTGTACACCAACAGAACTTTCCCTCCTTGGGCAGAAATAAAACTTCTGGATCTGTACTAGTGAAGGATGATAACCCAAAGAGAGAACCTTTGAAATGTTGGGGTTGCGGAGAAGAACATCTACTGAAAGACTGTCCACATCGACAACAGAATAGTCGGAGAATTTACAGCATTCAGGAAGCTACCACCGTTAATGATGTGGCCAGAAATGTGCCGCAAATTTATGCAACCTTGGATAGTAACCAAGCCGACCACCAAGCTTCAGTGTTGGAAATAGAAGGTATGATTTCCAACCATCTAGTGTCTATTCTGATTGACCCTTGTTTAAATTTGAGTTATATAGCCCCTAAGGCTGTTGATAAGTGTAAACTACAACCACATAAACATACCAAGCCATGGTTGGTACAGTTAGCCACTGGCACCAAAAGAAGCGTAGCAGAGGTCATACCAGCCTGCCAATTAATATTGGGTGAATTCCCCACCCAAGCAACCCTTAACATATTACCCCTGGGATCGTATGATCTGTTGATTGGTATGCACTGGCTAGCTACCCATAAAGCCAGACTGGACTATTACCATAAAACCTTAGAGTGTGTAAGTAAAGAAGGGAAAAGAATAACCCTTCAAGGGATCCGAAAACCTGTCTCGATGAGACAAATATCAGCTCTGCAAATGAGAAAGTATTGCCGAAAAGGATGTCCCCTATATGAAATACAGGTGTTGAAAACAATTGAAGGTGACAAACCAAGCCTCGAAGACCACCCTACCCTGAGAGAATACAAAGATATATTTCCGGAAGAGGTACCGAGTCTACCTCCGAGAAGAGGCATTGAATTCTCGATAGAACTTGCACTGAGAGCGGTGCCAGTGTCTAGGACACCCTACCAGATGAGCACACCTGAGCTAGTTGAACACAAATTGCAATTGACAGAAACGATGGATAAGGACTATATCCGGCCCAACGTGTCTCCATGGGGAGCACCATCCTGTTTGTGAAAAAGAAGGATGGTACCCTTAGACTGTGTGTATATTATAGACAACTCAATAAGGTAACCATAAAGAACAAGTACCCCTTGCCTAGGACATATGACCTGTTCAATTAATTGGGAGGTGCGTCTATTTTCTCAAAGATTGACTTGAGGTCGATATACCATCAAGTCCGAATCAAGGGTGAATACATCCATAAAACTGCCTTCTGGACGAGGTATGGTCACTATGAGTTTTTGGTGGTGCCATTTGGATTAACCAATGCCCTTGCAACTTTCATGTGCTTGATGAACAATGTACTCGACCAATTCCTAGAAAAATTTGTGTTGGTTTTTATTGATGACATATTAATTTACTCCAAGAATAGAGAAGAGCATGAAGAACACCTTAGACTGGTGCTTCAAGTGCTAAGAGAGCATCAACTCTATGCCAAATTTAGCAAGTGTGACTTTTTCCAGAAGCAAATACATTACTTGGGCCATGTCCTATTTGAAGAAGGAGTAGCAGTAGACCCCGACAATATCGGGGCTATCATGGAATGGCCTACCCCAAAGGACGTTTCGGATATCAGATTCTTTATGGGCTTAGTAGGATACTATAGGAAATTCATTAAAGGATTCTCCAATATTGGGTGTCCAATCACTGCCCTCCAAAAGAAGGGGACTAAATTCTTGTGGACAAAAAGATGTGAAGAAAGATTTCAAACCCTAAAACATCTACTGACCCACACACCCGTGTTGAAAATTTCCGACCTTGAAGCTAACTTCCTTGTGTGCACAGATGCCTGCAAGGAAGGGCTCGGAGGAGTCCTTATGTAAGGAGGAAGTGTGGTCTTCTATGAATCCCAAAAATTGAATGAGCATGAAGTCAACTATGTGACCCATGACCTAGAGCTGGCCGCCATAGTGCACGCCTTAAAAATGTGGAGGCATTACCTCCTGGGAAGGAAATTTGTACTTATGAAAGATCACTGTGGATTGCGATATTTGTTTGACCAGCCAAAGATCAATGCCAGAAAAGCTAGGTGGATGGCTCTCCTTAGCGAGTTTGATTTCAAAATCAAACATATTAAAGGAAAAGAAAATAGGGTGGCCGATGCCCTTAGCAGAAGTATGAAAACAATTCACCTAGCAGTGGTGAGCACCTATGAGACAGATATCATGGAAAGAGTCAGAAAGGCACAAGAAACATATCCATTCTTCCAGATCGTGACCTCATACCTGCAGCAAGAGCCCACAGGGATAAAGTATGGAGACTACTAGATGATGGAAGGAGGTCTACTCACTTACAGAAATAGATTGTACATTCCATATTGTGACGACTTGAAGAGGTTCATACTGGATGAACTACATAAAAGACCCTATACTAGTCATCCAGGACACCAGAAGATGATCACTTCCACCAAGAAACAATTCTATTGGCCTGGGCTAAAGAAAGACATAGCCGAGTACTTAGCCAAATGCATAGAGTACCAACAGGTTAAAGAAGAACACCGACACCCAGCAGGATTATTGCAACCTTTACCAATCCTAGAATGGAAATGGGAAACCATCTCCATGGATTTCATCACTGGGTTACCAACCTCGACCAAACATAATGACACCATTATGGTAGTGGTAGATAAATTGAGCAAGTCAGCTCATTTCATCCCCATCAAGTCGACTTGCAAGGCAATAGACATCGTGATGCAGGAGCATCGCTCACTCATCAAGCGAGCCAACACATTTAGAGGAACCAGCTGGACAACGCCAGCACACACATTCTAAAATACTTTGGAAGTTGTTGCGCCGTCCTTTAAATGAAGTCATTTATAAAGAAGCGCACTTGTATTGTAAAGGGGACCTAGAGCCTTTAAGCTCTCGTCCTTAGTAGATAGGAAGACATTTAATAAATTTAATGCAGGTATATAGGATATTTAATTCTAGATTTGATAGTTTTAGAATTGTGAGGGAAAATGGATATAGACACCCTCCTTTGTATCATTGTAACATAATCCAGAAATTGAGAATCATTCAGCAGAAAGAGCAAGCAGATAATTTGTGAAGAACACCCATGTACAGATGTTTTGAATTAATAGAAGAGAGTCTTTGATTCAATTTCATGGCCGGTGTTGTTTCTCTGTGTATGCTGTTAGTGCACTCATGAATGTTTGCTTTCTGTCATACATTTGCTTTGATATGCTATGTATGTGATTTCATAGTTGGATTGAAATCTGTGAGAGTAAGAAATTAGTTTCAATTGTTTCTCTATATTGAACCAGAGAATTCCTACAAAGGGTGCAGTTGAATTTGTCCGCAAGGAGTGCGTGACTGCAGGGTTCGTTCAGAGGAAACTTTTGTTCTAAGCTCTCAGAGTGCAGATTTGGCACTGGAGCCGTGCAAGACGTGCGTAGGCTGGACGGAAACTCAGAGTTGCGATTCTGAGCGAAAGGGTATTAGGACTGCTACTGCAGGTGAGCGTGCAGAGTCGGGGAAGCTTCAACACTTAGTCGTGTTCAGAGAAACGTCGCAAGGAGTGCGTGAAACAAGTCCTCGTAAAGACTTGTGAAGCGAAGATGAAGCTCAGGAGGAATAGCCTACCGATCACTGGAGGAGAGTTGCAGGGTTGCTGTGGGATGCCGAGAGAAGCTCCACAGGTTGGCGAGTGGTTGAATAAGTCTTCACAGGAAAAAGCGCTTGATTCATGTCACAAGAAATATCAAAGGAAGGATGGACGATTGAAATCCCCTGGAGAGATTCCACGAGAACCTGAGGACCGTCAGATATTGCAAAGGTGCGCGGAGATTACAGTGTGAGCATTTAGAAGTTTGTAGCTTAGGAGGAAGTAGTGCCGTTGATCTGGGTTCATAGGAACCATCAGATTTGCACGTGCCATCGCATTTCAGCATATCGCAAGTTGAAGCACCAAGCCGTTGGGACGGGAGTTACGATATCGCGATCCGYGATATCCTGATAGGATCACCATCGTTTATCGTGGGGACGCATGTCAAGGAACCCCATCAAATCGAGGTTCGAAGAATCGGGGTTCTCGACAAAGAGAACACTTGCAGGTCAGATTCGTGATCCGCGATATCCCGAAGGTGACGTGGCAGTGTGGGACCCCGGATATAGCGGAGTATAGGTGGCGTTGTCTCGGAGGATTGGCACATCGGGGCTCAGAGTTTTGAAATTCAAAGTGTTGACATCGCGAGTAGCGATATCCCGATAGGGAAACCTCTGATAATAGAAGGGAGAAAGTCAATGCTTGGCCCATATCGGGGTTCGGGGATTCATGAGGCATAAGGCACGTGAGCATAGAATTCGTGATACCGCGAATTCCGATTTTTCGACTGTTAAGGAAGATCAGTGGAGAGTGTTGTGGGTGAAGAATTCCCGTCAGGGAATTAGAGGAGCATTAATGCTCTTCGGGCCAAAGATAAGAGAAGGTCCTGGTGAGAGCGATCATTCTCCAGGGAGTGTAGAATGGTTGCATCAGTTGTGGTATCAGAGCGGGAGAAGTTCTCTGTTTTCTGTAGCAGAGAAGGAGAAAATAATTCACCATTCCACCCAGAAGGGAAAGACAATCACCTGACCTAGAAGACAGGGAGGTGAGAAGAAGAGGCAGGCCGGAAGGAAATCCAGAAATGGAGCGCCAGATGAGAGATCTCTGAGCAAGGCTTGAGGAGATGGAGACTGCACAAAGACGCGGGGTTGGTGCAGGGGATCTTAGTGATTTCGAAGTCGAAGAGGAGGCTGGACATGATGAAGAGGTCACAGCAGAGGATGCATCAACTGAGCGATTGATTAAAGCCATTTCCATAATGAGTTCCAAGACCAAAATGGACACCCCAGTCTATGAAGGAAGCCTGGATGCAGAAGAGTTGCTGGACTGGATCTGAGCTCTTGACACCTACTTCGATTATGAGGATATCGAAGAGGATAAAAAGGTAAGGCATGCTGTCACTAAGATGAAAGGACATGCAACATTGTGGTGGGACGAGCTACAAGTAGATAGACGTTCCAAAGGCAAACTTAAGATCAAAAGCTAGGACAAGATGATCGCGAAGATGAAAACGAAATTCATCCCAAGGGATTATCAGATCACTCTATTCAGGCGAATGCAGAACCTGAGGCAGAAGTTGATGACAGTGAAGGAATACATTGAAGAATTTTATAAGCTCAATATCCGAGCAGGTCATCGGGAGAGCAATGATGAGAAAGTTGTCAGGTATCTGAATGGCCTGAGGTATGAAATTCAGGATGAATTGAGCATGGTAACCATCAGAACTGTTGAGGATGCTTACCAGATGGCTCTGAAAGATGAGGAGAAGCTGAGCCGTAAGCAAGGACAGTGAGGGCAAGGCAGAAGTCAGCCCAGAGGCAAGGCAGTTTCCTAGGAGAGAATTCAGAAGCCCAAGGAGAAATGGAAGAAACCTCAGAGTAAGGCTGATAGAGGTGGAACCTCACAGCAGAAGCAACCATATGCTGAACAGAGGAGACAACAGATCGATCAGCGAGGCGGTTATGTGGATGTAAACACTCTTCCTCGTACTAGAGGTCTAGGTAGAGGAAGAGGTGGATTTATCACATGTTTTACATGTGGAAAGAATGGACACAAGTCATTCGAGTGTCCAGAAAAAAAGAAGGATGCAGGAAAGCTCACATCACTGAAGCACAGAGACGTGATGTTGAGGATGATGATGATATAGGAAGTGGAAGGTCACTGATGGTGCACAAAGTTCTTTTAACACCCGAGAAAGAGGTGGAGGACACAACTCAAAGAACGAGACTGTTCAGGACCACATGCAAGACCAAGGGCTGGAAATGCAAGGTCATTGTGGAGAGCGGAAGCACCGACAATCTCGTTTCAACCGAGATGGTGGAAAAGTTGGAACTGGAGACGATTGATCACCTGAGTCCATATAAAGTCTCGTGGCTACAGAGGGGACATCAGGTGAGTGTCACTAAACAATGTTTAGTTGATTTTAAAATGGGTGAATATAAGGATAAGGTCCTATGTGATGTCATTCCCATGGATGTCTGTCATGTATTGCTGGGTAGACCATGGCAATATGACTGGAATGTGGTTCATGACGGAAGGATGAACACATACACTTTGGAAAAGGATGGGAGGACACACAGACTGCTTCCGATAAAGGATAAAGAAGTAAAGCCGGAAGTGGGTAACACCATACTTCTCATGAGTGGGAAGGAGCTTCTCACAAAGATGGAGAAGAAGGAAGATCCACAATTCTTTGTGGTCAGGAAACCGAGAATTATCTTGACTAGCACAAGAGTGGATGACTTACCGGATGAGATTCAGGAACTTCTGGGAGAGTTCACTGACATCATCGTGGACGAATTACCTCGTTCGTTGCCACCGATGAGGAGTGTGATTCATCACATTTATCTCATACCAGGGAGCAGTTTGCCGAACAAGGCTACGTACAGGTTGACGCCGCGGGAGAACGAGGAGGTCAAAAACCAGGTCCAAGAATTACTAGATAAAGGACTGGTCAGGGAGAGTCTGAGTCTGTGTGCTGTTCCGACAGTGCTAAGTCCGAAGAAAGATGGAGGCTGGAGAATGTGTACAGACTCCAGAGCGATCAACAAAATCACCATCAGGTACAGATTTCCATTGCCGAGAATGGATGATCTGATGGATTGGTTGAGTGGGGCAAATTATTTTTCAAAGATTGATCTTAAGAGCGAATATCACCAGATTCGCATGAGAGAAGGTGACGAATGGAAGACAGCGTTCAAGACAAATTAAGGTTTGTACGAATGGCTGGTCATGCCGTTTGGTTTGACAAACGCGCCGAGCACATTCATGAGGTTGATGAATGAAGTCCGGAGGGAGTTCATTGGAAAATTTGTGGTCGTATATCTGGATGATATATTGATCTACAGTAAGACGAATGCTGAACATTTGAAACATTTGGCCATTGTGATGAGGAGGCTACATCAAGAGAAGCTGTTAATCAACATGAAGAAGTGCTCCTTCATGAAGACAGAGCTCATTTATTTGGGTTTTTTCATATCAGCGAATGAGTTGAAGATGGATCCTGAGAAAGTGGAAGTGATCAAGAATTGGCCATCACCTTGAAATATTTTCGAGGTGAGGAGTTTCCATGGTTTGGCTAGTTTCTACAGGAAATTCATCAGGGATTTTAGTGGAATTAGCGTAGCAATGATGGACACAGTGAAGAAGCGGCATAAGACTTTTCATTGGACAGCTAAGGCAGAGAAGAGTTTCAATCTATTGAAGYGGAAGATCACAGAGCAACCAGTGCTGGTGTTGCTTGATTTCCAAAAGACATTTTAGGTGAAATGTGATGTGAGCGGATACGCCATAGGAGYGGTCCTGAGTCAGGAGGACAGGCYAGTTGCCTATTTCAGCGAGAAGCTGGATGACGTGAAGCTGAAATACTCCACGTATGATAAAGAATTTTATGCTATCATACATGCATTGAAAAAGTGGAGGCATTACTTGATCCCAAAAGAATTTGTATTGTACAGTGACAATCATGCATTGCAGTTTGTGAGTCAACAKGATAAGTTGAACCAGAAGCATGCAAAATGGGTAGAGTATATGCAGAATTTTACATTTGTAATTAAACACATTTCAGGGACTGCTAACAAAGTGGCTGATGCTTTGAGCAGGAAATGTTTACTGCTGCAGGAGTTCCGGGTCAAAACCTTGGGTTTTGAAAACCTCAAATATATGTATGCAGGTGATGCAGATTTTGCTGAAGCATACGAGGCAACTGAGAATCCAGTTCTCAGGAATCGGAGCCCATGGATGGATTACATGATCCAGAATTGCTATTTCGAGGCAATCAACTGTGTATTCCAAATTATTCCATGAGGGAGAACCTGCTAAAGGAAAAGCACAACGGTGGATTAGTTGGGCATTTTGGCCACGATAAAACATTCGCAAAGCTGAGCGAATCATATTTTTGGCCATGTATGCGAGTGGATTTCAAGCGATTTGTTGACATGTGTCATGTATGTAAACATTCAAAAGGCAGAAAACAGAATGCAGGTCTTTACTAGCCATTACCCATACCAGAGAGGCCATGGGAAGCATTAAGCATGGATTTTGTATTGGGATTGCCAAGAACGCAAAGAGGGGCTGATTCCATCTTTGTGGTGGTTGACAGGTTTTCAAAGATGGCACATTTCATTCTGTGTCATAAGACTAGCGATGCGACCCACATCACAAACTTGTTTTTCAAAGAAATTGTTAGACTTCATGGATTTCCAAGAAGCATAGTCTCGGATAGAGATACCAAATTCATAGGTCATTTTTGGAGGACGCTATGGAAGAATCTAGGGACAAACTTAGCGTTTAGTTCATCTTACCATCCATAGACAGACAGACAGACCGAGGTGGTCAATAGAAGTCTTGGAGACTTGCTGAGAAGCTTGGTGACAGAACACCATGGTAGCTGGGACAACATATTGCCACAGGCAGAATTTGCATACAACGATTCGGTGAATTGGAGTACAGGCAAAAGCCCATTCCAGATTGTGTATGGGACACAATCGAGGGGAGTTTTTGAACTCAGGGAGTCAGAATAGGCTGCGACTAGCAGTGCTAGCGCAGAGGAATTCGCTGAGGCGATGAAGGGACTTCACAATAAGGTGAAGCATCGACTGATGGATTCAAATCAGGAGTACAACCACAGAGCCGATCAGTGGAAGAGACAAATTCAGTTCGAAGTTGGTGATTTGGTTCTAGCACTCTTAAGGAAGGAAAGGTTCCCAAGGGGAACATATAACAAATTGAAGATGAAGAAAATTGGACCATGCAGAGTCTTGAGGAAATTTGGAGAGAATGCTTACGAGATTGAGTTGCCGGATGGCATCGGGATATCTCTGATATTTAATGTTTAGGATTTATACCCATACAGGGTTGGAGAAGCAGAGACTGGAACTGAGGAACCAGTGATCCAGTGGCAGAAGCAATTACCAGTGGTAGAGAATCCTCAGATGGAGCGTATACTGGACAAGTGAGCGGGTAAGAAAACCAGGCGAAAGCGATATTTTGAGTACCTGGTGGAGTGGAAGAATCACCCAGTCGAATATGCCAGCTGGGAGACAGAAGCAGTTATCCAGAGGCATGGACAGACCGTGCAGGAGCTCATGGACAGGAGCCCATGAAAATTTTCAAGCCGAGGAGTATGATGCAGGAGCATCGCTCACTCATCAAGCGAGCTAGCACATTTAGAGGAACCAGCTGGACAACGCCAACACACACATTCTGAAATACTTTGGAAGTTTTTGCGCCATCCTTTAAATGAATTCATTTATAAAGAAGCGCACTTGTATTGTAAAGGGGACCTTGAGCCTTTAAGCTCTCGTCCTTAGTAGATAGGAAGGCATTTAATAAATTTAATGCAGGTAGATAGGATATTTAATTCTAGATTTGATAGTTTTAGAATTGTGAGGGAAAACGGATATAGACACCCTCCTTTGTATCATTGTAACATAATCCAGAAATTGAGAAGCATTCAGCAGAAAGAGCAAGCAGAGAATTTTTGAAGAACACCCATGTACAGATGTTTTGAATTAATAGAAGAGAGTCTTTGATTCAATTTCATGGCCGGTGTTGTTTCTCTGTGTATGTTGTTAGTGCACTCATGAATGTTTGCTTTCTGTCATACATTTGCTTTGATATGCTGTGTATGTGATTTCATAGTTGGATTGAAATCTGTGAGAGTAAGAAATTAGTTTCAATTGTTTCTCTATATTGAACCAGAGAATTCCTGCAAAGGGTGCAGTTGAATTTGTCCGCAAGGAGTGCGTGTCTGTAGGGTTAGATCAGAGGAAACTTTTGTTCTAAGCTCTCAGAGTGCAGATTTGGCACTGGAGCCGTGCAAGATGTGCGCAGGCTGGACGAAAAATTAGAGTTGCGATTCTGAGCGAAAGGGTATTAGGAATGCTGCTGCAGGTGAGCGTGCAGAGTTGGGGAAGCTTCAACACTTAGTCGTGTTCAGAGAAACGTAGCAAGGAGTGCGTGCAACAAGTCCTCGTAAAGACTTGTGAAGCGAAGATGAAGCTCAGGAGGAATAGCCTACTGATCACTGGAGGAGAGTTGCAGGGTTGCTGTGGGATGCCGAGAGAAGCTCCACAGGTTGGCAAGTGGTTGAATAAGTATTCACAGGAGAAAGCGCTTGATTCATGTCACAAGAAATATCAAAGGAAGGATGGACGGTTGAAATCCCCTGGAGAGATTCCACGAGAACCCGAGGACCGTCAGATCTTGCAAAGGTGCGCGGAGATTACAGTGCGAACATTTAGAAGTTTGGAGCTCAGGAGGAAGTAGTGCCATCGATCTGGGTTCATAGGAACCATCATATTTGCACGTGCCATTGCATTTCGGCATATCACAAGTTGAAGCACCAAGCCGTTGCGACGGGAGTTACGATATTGTGATCCGCGATATCCTGATAGGATCACCATCGTTGATTGTGGGGACGCCTATCAAGGAACCCCATCAAATCGGGGTTCGAAGAATTAGGGTTCTCGACAAGAGAGAACACTTGCAAGTCACATTCATGATCTGTGATATCCCAAAGGTGACATGGCAGTGTGGAACCTCGGATCTAGCAGAGTACAGGTGGCGTTGTCTCAGAGGATCGGCACATCGGGGCTCGGAGTTTTGAAATTCAAAGTGTCGACATCGCGAGTAGCGATATCCTGATAGGGAAACCTTCGATAATAGAAGGGAGAAAGTCAATGCTTGACCCATATCGGGGTTCGGGGATTCATGAGGCATAAGGCACACGAGCATAGAATTCACGATACCGCGAATTTCGATTTTTCGACTGTTAAGGAAGATCAGTGGAGAGTGCTGTGGGTGAAGAATTCTCATCGGGGAATTAGAGGAGCATTAACGCTCTTCGGGCCAAAGATAAGAGAAGGTCCTGGTGAGAGAGATCGTTCTTCGGGGAGTGTAGAACAGTTGCATCACATCGCCCAGGTATTCATGAAGGAGATATTAAGACTGCATGGTATGTCGAAAGAGATCATGTCTGACAAAGACAAGAAATTTACTTCCAACTTTTGGAAATCATTGATGGCGGGTTTAGAAACCAAGTTGATGTTTAGCACCACCTATCACCCTCAAACCGATGGAAAGTCGAAAAGAGTGAACCAAATACTAGAAGAAATGCTAAGAATGCATGTAATGCATCAACCCAAGAAGTGGGAAGACTACCTGCCACTGGTGGAATTCGCCTACAACAACGGCTACCAAGCATCCTTAAAGATGAGTCCCTTCGAGGTCCTCTATGGTAGGCCATGCAACACTCCTATCAGTTGGAGTAATCCTGTAAACATAATTTCTTTTGGACCCGACATGTTGAAAGAAATAGAACAACAAGTGACTTAGATAAAACAAAACCTGAAGGTCGCTCAGAATCGACAAAAAAGTTACATCGACCAAAAGAGAACTCCAAGAGATTTCAAGACGGGAGACCACATATACCTCAGAGTTAGGCCCAGTAAGAGTTCCCTAAAAATGGGAGCTTGTGCCAAGTTGGCACCATGGTATTGTGGACCATTTGAGGTTCTAGATAGAGTGGGACCTGTAGCCTATAGGCTAGCACTTCCTCCCACAGTAAAAGCACATAATGTTTTCCATGTTTCATTATTGAAGAAATATGTACATGATTATAATCATATAATTGTCTGGTTTGTGATCTAGGTGGAACCGGAGGGAGAATTCCTATCACAACCTCAATGCATACTGGACATAAAGGAAACCCCACTCCGGAACCGAACCATTGCACAAGTCAAGGTGCAGTGGAGACATTTTGGCCCAGATGAGGCTACATGGGAAATGGAGGATGCCATGAAACAGGAATATCCGATTTTGTTTACCTCTGTACATACATGTCATATTGATAGATAGAACATCGAGTATGATGTTCCTTTAAGGGGGAGGGAATTGTAACACCCTGTTTCCCCCAGTCTGTAAAAATAACTATACTGGCCAAGAACTATGGCAAACTCAAATATGTGAATTTGTGATTTGAATGGACCTTAGTATAAAAGGTCGACGAATGTAAATATTGTTATGAATATATGTAGCATGACTGCTAGGAGGGGGGATGTGCTAAAAAAAGACCATGATGTCTGATGAAAGGTGGTGGAAGGAACCTGGGATAGTGGCATTAACTTCCACCGAAACCAATACCGTATTTGGTCTTCACTAGCCTGAAGATCAAGAGCGGCTCGCTGGCCCCGAAATGAATGACTCGCCAGGTTGGTAGGTGAGGAGGCTCCCCAGGAGTTAATGAGGGATGGGGGTGAACCACCCATCTGTGAAAGCCTCAGGCCTTACCACTGCGGGGAGTTTCGTGCCACACGCAACCGCGTCGGAAAAGAAAAGGTAGGAAAGAGGTGTGGAAGAGAGGGGACAGACACGATAGAGATCGCAAGAGGGAAAATCAGAAGAAATTTGGAAAACACAGAGTGAGGGATGAGCAGAGGAGAAGGGAGTAACCTTCGTTGTTGACTTCTGACGAACATAAACTGAGTCTCAAGCATCATGGTCTAGCTTGGGGGTGGCTAGTGGTAAATCCATTCGGAGTCGCTGAGCCTACGGTTGGGTGGAAATGAGCACCCCTCTCAACAATTGCATCAAACTTGGTGTTTTTATGATAAGTGTTATATCTTGTATCTTGAATTGAATATCCTGAAATGTATGCTCATGGTTTGTGCAGTTATAAATAGTTTCTAAATAGAGGTGTTTGCCTAATGTTTGATCTNTTGGGGGTGGCTAGTGGTAAATCCATTCGGAGTCGCCGAGCCTACGGTTGGGTGGAAATGAGCACCCCTCTCAACAATTGCATCAAACTTGGTGTTTTTATGATAAGTGTTATATCTTGTATCTTGAATTGAATATCCTGAAATGTATGCTCATGGTTTGTGCAGTTATAAATAGTTTCTAAATAGAGGTGTTTGCCTAATGTTTGATCTGATAGAATGGATGCATGCTTATACTGACGTAACTATAATTTGGTTAATGCGAAATATGTATGAGTTCAGGATACGATTCTGTTTCCTTCGAGGATTGAACTACTTAAACCGATTTGTGCCCTATCTAGATTCATCCTCCCGAAGTCTCTTATTGGGAAAGTTCTCTCCTATTTTATAGTTGAAGGAAGTTCCTTGAAAGGACCACTGTCTTAGTAAACCCACGAGTTCACTTAGCTCCTCCTGCAGAGTTCATAGCTCGACGATGTGAGGAGGCCTTACTCATGCTCTTTCTTATGATTCTTCGAGTTGGCGAGAACCCCGGATGGTCATACGTACCTCGGATCTCGGTACTTCGTGACTTCTATAGTCGAAAGGAGGTCCTTCCAAATCTGAATCCCCGATATGTGATATTCCCCGTGGATTCCCTGATCTAACGGTCTACCCATACCCTGGATCCAATGGCTATCTTCGCACTTCTCACTTCGTGACTTCGCGAGTTGGAGCACCCAACTTTGGAATTCTCTTCTTGCGAGCCCTGAGTTCATGAGATTTGGAGTTTAGTCCTTTTCAGGACTTCATCGATCCCTTGATCATTGCCACGTGCCCTCCTCAGATGGATGACCCTGATCACGTTGGGACTATGAAGGTTATGAAGTCGAAGGACTTATCTATTCACCCCATAGAGGTTCGAATCCCCGAAGTGTGAGGATTTCGTGACACGTGCTCTTCGTAGATGGATGGTCTAGTCAGGACACCAAGCCTAGTGATAGCCACCCAAGAACCTGTTGAAGGATTTTATGGCCTAAGTCCTGAAAGCCTTGCACGAGAGAGAGTGGGTCTCTTAGAGTCTTGATGTTTTGGTGTTTTGGCACCCAGGATACCTAAGGGTAAGTTCCCTTATACTCTCAAGTCCCAAAAACCCCGACTTGCAAAATCCTGAAATGATAGAGTGTGGAGAAGTCTTGATATTTCGGTGTTTCGGCACCCGGGATACCTAAGTGTGAGCTCCTTGTATTCGCCAGTCCCGAAACCCTGACTTGTGAAATCCAAAAATAATAGAGTGTGGAGAAGTTATGATATTTCAGTGTTTCGGCACCCGGTTTACCTAAGGGCGAGTTCCTTGTACTCGCCAGTCCTGAAACCCTGAACTACGAAACCCCGAACTAGTCGAGCGTGTGTTGAGTTGGTGTTTCAGCGTTTCAACATTCGGGATACCCAAGGGTCAATCCCTTGTACTCACCAGCTGCGAAACCATGAATGGATAAACCTTGAAATAGTCTAATGGATGATGAGCAGGTGTCTCAGCATTTTAACACTCAGGGTACCCAAGAGTCAGACCCTTGCACTCGCTAGTCGCGAAATCCAGACCTGGGAAACCCCGAAGTGAGCATGGATGGATATAAGGGTTTCAAGTGTTCTCAACACCTGGAAAGTTGAAGAGTGTGAAACTTCACCCTCTTATATCGCGAAGCTTAGGTATGCAAAAGACAATAGGTAAAGTGCCAGAAGTTTAAATTGAGTTTGTTGATAACTCAAATGAGACGCTAGAATCCTTTTTGGGTTTCAGCATTTCGAAAGACAACAAACAGGGGAATGCTTGCATCACAATTCCTGGTATCTCAATAAGAAGAAGCGCCTCCTTGGTTAGGCCTGTGGTCATAGCCACGATCACATGATGTTCCTTTAAGGGAAGGGAGGGTCTGTGCTAGGCCCCAAATATTTTCAGGGTGTTGTCCCTCAAGAAATAAGAGAAAAAGCTGAAAAATCCTAGCCCTCGTAGTGGGTGTGTTACAGCAAGGGAGGTATTCTCAGTTACTCCGATATCTCCTAGAAGTAACTTCCTCTGAAGTTGGACTCCCTTTGAGGTCGGGCTCCGTCTGAGTCTACACAACCTCCAAATCTACCTACTCCATGTCCAGTGTCACTATGCTATTACTGGTCATAACTCACATAGGTTGTCCCTTCTACCTATACACATTGCTCTCTCTAACTCAAAGACCACTGATGTGTCTGAGCTAGATCCTCTGGGAATGAACAACACATTTCCATTTGAAACAATAGTGCACATCCCTTCTCCTCAATCATTGAGGCTAAGAACACACTCTTGGCACCCATAACACATTTTTCACCCATGACACATCTCTTGACTCCATACATAATGACATTGTACCATATCCTTGCACTACATGCCTAGTCCTCATACCAAGCTTCACGTACATACCCGAGTCAGATTATGTGAAGCTCTCAAACAAATCCTGTGCAGTGGCTCCCATTGTATATGAACCATGCAATCCTTGAAGAAAATCATCCTGCTTACCGAAGTCATGATCATCCAATAAACTTCTTCCCAAGCCCATCATCCAAGTCACAAGACTCTTTGTGTCTATGCACACACTACAATTGAACCTGTGTTGTCTCTCTAAAACAGTCCCAAGGTGTAGATGGACACTCAGTCTAGTCCACTCTAGACCTACACAACTCATCTCTTTAAGTGTCCTCATCCTCCTGGGTCAAATACCTCATACAATATTGCACCTTGACCCACTTTCAAGTGTGCAACTCCTCGTCTCAATGAAGAATATATATCATCACACTACCATACATACAAAGCTATATCATCTGTGCCAAAGCAATCGAGCTGCACCCATCACAACTCACTATGAAAAGCCACATGAAGACCATCCTTGGAGTTGGAAACTCACCACACAACATACTGCTGTGAACCGAGCTCTCTGCCAATCCACCAAAAATTCCAACTTGCCACACCACCGAGCTGCAATAGTCCACAATTCCTTGTCTAAGCATTCTACTCCATGTCTCAAACTAGAGACCACCTAACCTATTGCTACATGCAATAGTCACTGTATCTCCCTCCTAGAGATAACTCCTCAAAATTGCTTACAATTCCCTCTCAAAGCTGCCACCTATGTAAATAACTTAGATCCAACTACCCTTATCAGAACCTCAATCTCTGATACCATGTTATATTTTTACTGCACCTCGTTCTGGTCTATGTCTTTGACAATTATACACAAATTTACTATTTGAACTGTAAGCATAAACACACTGAGATTCCTAACCGTTTAGAACAACTAAAAATTCAAAATAACAATTATATCATACACAAGTACACAAGAATATTAAGCCCAAAATCATGTTCTTAAACCAAGAACCAATGGGCTCCCATACCAGGGAAAATGGCCGAATTTTACATAAAGTAAAATACCAAAAACACTTACAACATATTGCATAAACCCTCCTTGGTTTTAATGCCAATGCTGCTATCCTGAGGCTAAGGGTTAGGGAAATCCTTGGCCCCTCAAACATTTCTCTTCCTCTACAACTTCTTGCTCAATGTTGGCTGAGTCCTTCCAACCCTTATCCACTATCTAAGACGACTGTAACAAACACCAATTGTTTGTCCCAAAAAGGCTACTATAACAACTCCTAATTAAGGCTTCCCCAAACTGCTAACAATTAGGTTGTCATATCAAGCCAAAGTCTGCCCTTTATACTGTTCTTAAATATTCTCCAAGGGACTATTGTTATAGCTCCTTTGTTTATGTTGTTGCAGGCCTCTATACTTGTTGTTAAACAAATGTAACAAATCCCTCTTTAGTTGTTGTTGAAATTGTTGTAACAACCCACATAACATCCCATATACAGTTGTAGCAACCTTCTTTACCTGGTTGTAACAACCCATTTAACTGGTTGTAATATCCCTTTTAACATTACCCAACACACACAAACCTCTTCCTAGACCTCTATCTATCTTTATCTAGCTGGTTGAGTCTTCCTTTGACCTATGGTTTCCTTCTACAACAGGTCGAACCCTCCAACTACCTTCTCAAACCTGGCCGAGTCACCAAGGACCCTAGCCACAACCTTCCCTAGGATGCAACTAGATTCTCCCACTAGGCCAAGCCTCTCCTTGCTGTCTAGAGGTCTTGCAACAACAGGTTGCTGCCCTCCTTGGCTCGAACGAGCCTCCTCCTCTACAAAACCTGCCTAGAATAAAAAAAAACAGCAAACACTAAGGCCTTACAACCTCCTCCATGGATGGACTAAGGTCACCACACATGGACTGAAATTTACAAGCATCCACACAATAATGAAATGTCACAATGACCTTGATATCCTTTTATACAAGTCCAATGATTGAGTTAGAATCCCCTTTACAAACTCAACATTTAATTAGAATAATTTAATCCTCTTTGTGGGTGTGAAGCCCCAACACAAGACCACAAATCCCATCAACAAACCCATTAATCCCCAACTTCATTCCAAGGGCCATTTTTACCAAACAAAAAGTGTAATATAGTGCCAACGATGATTCCCACATGCGTGACACCAAGGCCATGTGGTAATACCTACATGTAGCTACAAAACATCAACATAGTTTTGGGAGTACTTCTTAAAATAAATACAAAAGTGTTGATGAAAATATTATTTTGAAATATTTAGATTGGAATTGAAGATAGTTTGGTAAATATGGCATTTGGGTAATGTTAGCTATCTGTTATACTATAATATATAATATTTGGTTTTCCTTTATCATAAATTTTCGGATAAGTTATGTGTGCATTTTTGTCACTTGGGTTTATCTACGGTGGTTGGGAGGAATAATTGTTATCCTCCCAACCAAGGTTCAATTGATGGTTTTCCCCAATTTTGTAACTTGGAAGAAAAAAGGGTTTTGTGTGCATTTTTTAGGTGCTTAACAATGATTTTCACCATATGTAAAAGTGATAGTTTTGTGATGTTTTTGCAGAAAAAACAATGCTTTTAGATTCAAAGTGAAAATCTAACTAAGTTTAAAGCCATGTCATATACTAAGGAACACTCGAGAACTTGCATTACTCAATGTGTACATCTGTTGAATCTCAAGAGTGCATTTTTGTAAAACGGTCAAAATTGGTCATGTTGGCGTCAGAAGTCACTCCTGGATTGCAGCAGGAGAAGAGCTCGATGCCCATCAGTTTTTGTCACAAATAATTTAATGGGGGTGGTCAAATGGATATAGACCTAGGAAGGTATTGCTTTAACTCAGAAAACGGGGTCTGGTATGTAAAAAATAGGCGAGTTCTTGATCTAACTTCCGTCAGTGGGTTGAGTATAAAGTGGGCAGATGGAAGACTTGATAAGAGAAGTGAACAAGACTGCTTAGGGCATAAGACCTTCTAGCGGCTTAAGGAGGAAAAACTCAGAAGGCAAGATATTCTTGGTTCATAGTTTCAGGGAACTGAAAGGTGACTTGACTGGATCTTCCAATTCCAAGTCATTTAGCATTGAGAAAATACAAGAACTGATTAGAAACAATGCAACTATCAAAGTGATCCAACCTGCATCATCCTATAATAATGCAACTCAACTAGATCCTCCAATTCCGAGCTGTTCTAACACAATGTTAACAGAGAGATGGAAAGAAGTTGACATTCATAAGGAAAGAAGTCTCAAGTGCCAATACATAATAGAGAAACCAGGGCTTCATCAAAACTTTACAATCGGGAGCCTAGCTCAACCATCGACGCTTACAAAAATGGAAAAAATGTCTACATATATGTTGTGGGGTATTCTACCCTACGGACTAATAAGCTAGGGCTCTAAACTTATACGTAGATCATGACCCTCAAGACTTAACTTTTAACCTTCTACCCAAATCTGAAACCCCGATTTT